>JAWWMW010105489.1:0-10619 GCA_035048345.1 Echeveria elegans
TAGAAGGTAAATCAACGGTTATGAACTCTTTATACTTTTTATATTTAACACACTTTATACCGGATCCCTACCCTATATATATTGGATTAAATATGTCTTTTCTTGCATATACTTTCAGTTACATATAATTCACACACATGTACCACATATATAATTTTTACCTTTTTGTCATCATAACATTTATACATGAATATATGATTTTTAGTTTTAAATTGAAAAATCTCAATATATTTATATATTTTCAATATATATAAGTTATTGATTTTTATTTACAATTTTTTTATTTACTAGTATAAAATAGATGGTGCATCCGGTGAGAACAGCAATATGGTGAGAACATGAGAACTAAATCTTAGCCGTCCATTTTGAAAATCAACATTCCAGATCTAAAATGATTCAAAAATCTCATTAAATATAAATGAGTGGCACTCTGGTAATTTTGTCAATATCCAGTTACGGGTATATAGTTCATATAAGTATAATATATTTCACAGAATATAGTTCATCTACCTCATCTAGTTAAATTTATGGTTCAAAAGAATTTTTTATAGCTCACATGGTTCATGTATGTATATTACAATTCATATAGTTCACATGTGTAATTTATAGTTCACAAAACTTTAAGTTCATGAAGATAGTTTATAGTTCATATAGTTCAAAACTTAAAATTCATATTAGCTTGTTATAATTCACTTTGTTAAGCGATGGTGCACCATATTCGCATGTTCCCGTCTGGTTGACCTGTTTGGTTGAGTGCGTACTTAGTCCGAGGGCCATTGATTGACCTGGTCAGACCGAGCACACATCTCAACCAAGCAGCGTATTGCTAAGCCGACTCCTCTTTCGTCTAGATTCGTCGTAGAATTTTAGGCTTAATTCTTTTATGATTTAACCCTAATTTAATTTACTTTGTTAAGTGATGGTGCGCCATATTCGTTGTTCCCGTCCGATTGACCTGTTTAGTTGAGATGCGTGCTTAGTCTGAGGGCCATTGATTGACCTGGTCAGACCGAGCACACAGCTCAACCAAGCAGCTTATTGCCTTTTAAGCCGAATCCTCTTTCGTCTAGATTCGTCGTAGAATTTTTGGCTTAATTCTTTTCTGATTTAACCCTAATTTCGTTATTTTGATTCAATCTAGGCATAATTTGTATTTAGATCGAGGGATGAAACGAACGGATGATTAAGATGAGTTCGCACCGTCTCACCATATTCAAATGATTCTCACCGGATCTAAACCCAATCAAATATTAATTATGAATATTGCTTCGTCCATATCTTAATCTCCTTGTGTTTCAACAGTAAAGAATCAATTGATTGTTGTTAATATGAAATAAGAGAAAATCCAATCCGACGTTCACTGGTACGGTTGCTCTCACATCATAATCGAGGAATATTAGGATAAAAGGTTGCAATCAAATTAATTGGCAGTAAATACTATAACTAGTGGCGTTACATGCATGTACTTCTGTGATTCTGATAGACATTTATCATCAACATTTTTCTTGATCACGAAATGAAACACATGCATGCCCCCCGCTGAGTGAATTTTACATTTTCAAGAAATATTTTTCTTTATATGGTGTTCAAAAGTTAAAAGCATTTACTCCTTAAAGGATTCACATTGAGGTGCGTAATCTGGAACATGACTAGCAATTCAACATTATGTACGAAAAAATGAACTTTTCTCTGAAACTTTTTTGATGTGTGGTAGGGATTAGGATCCGATGAAAATCATAATAGTTCTAAACCTTCTAAAAGCTCCAAATGTTGTCATGTGTACTTGGACCAAGGACTTAAAACTACATCGGTTGGGTCGTTATAGATGGTATCCGAGCAACAATCACCAATTTTTTTTATATAGGTTAATATTTATGGATGACTGCACTGTTTATATCCGATGTGGTTACAAAAAGCACACTGATAATTCTAAAAAACAATATACAATTACAAAACAATCTTTTCCCTTTCAGTGTGTGCAATATTTCTTATCTTCATCAGTTTTGATGTAATATTCATCAAAGTAATTGTTAGTGTAACCGATGAATATTACATATAATAATGAATAATCCAAATGATATATTAACATAAAAAGACGATAAATATTTTTTTTAAAAATTATCAGCGTGCTCCTGGTCCAAAAATACTCGACAAAATCTAGAGGGTTTATAACTTCCAAAAATATTATCATTCTTGTTTGAGAATTTCCCTTAGTAGGAGGCTATATTTTCTTAGCTTCTGGACAAAAATTCAGGAAATATTATAACTAAACACGTAAATTTAAGAAGAGTTCTAGAAAGTAAACACTTTAACATCTAAAGAAGATACATACAATTCTAAAAGTTGGTGCATTTTAGATATGAAAAAGCTTTATTTAATCAACCACAACTTTATGTTATTGATTATTAGGTCATGCTCCAATCATATAGTTCTTGACATTTAACTAGGATGCAAACTTTCTGAAAAAAATAAAATAAAAAGATAAAAGTACTGAAAGTCTGAATAGCAATGTGTATAAATTGGAGACTGGTGAATGTACATTTGATGAAACTAAGAAAGAAGCTGATCAACAAAGCTCCTTAACATATATATACCTCAAAGTTCCCCAGAGCATCGTCGAAACCGGTATGATATTTTTCATGAGTTTTTTCCATATGATTTTCGATGTTACGAAATCTGTGGTGTTTTATGTAATTTTAATTCAATACGTTGTTAGTTATCGTTAGCAGTAACATATAACGAAAGAATATCTCGTAAAATGAAATTCGCATATGCGTAACAAAAATTGGAAATATCTGTTTTTTCACTAGTACACAAGATTATCACTTCTGAAGCCCGGATATTATTTCACATGTGTTGAAATGATCAGGAAAACAAACATCATTTTCCATTTTTTACTTGCAATGAATAACATTGAGAGTCTGTCCGATTCTAAAAGAATTTAAAAGCCAGACATGTTTCATGAGAATTCAGATATATTTTTCTCAGTGGCATATATTTTTTTCGTTGTGTTTAGAGTTTACGGTCTGTTTTTTCAGTCATGAGTTTGAATTAAAATTTTCTGTTGGGAAAAATGCGGCAGAAGAAAAAGATTTTCTTTGTGTACCGATCAGATAAAAAGTAAGAAGTAAATAACTTCCTAAAGTCACATAACTATATGCACGCAAAATGTCAGGTAATTATCTGTCTGTCAATGTTAAGACAAGTATCCTTCCTCCCATTGGCCGCGCTAAAAGATTCAAATGGGAAATACATGACAGTTTTGGCAATAATTGACGCCAAAAAATTATTTGCAGAACATGGAAGAAAATAATGATGTCACTGTGCATCCAAACACGTCGAAAATGCCTGTTCTGGTATTCTTTAGAGGTGCAAGGTGAGTACAATAAATCTTATTTTACAAAACCAATCAAATTCGTCAGTGTAATTTAAGGATATTCTTATTCAGAGACTTTTGATCTTAAAATGTAGAAATGTTCTGAAAATGGATGCACTTGGCAGAGAGATTTTGAAGATTGCATTTCCTGCAGCTTTGGCTTTAGCTGCTGATCCTGTGGCTTCTCTTATTGACACAGCGTTTATTGGACATTTAGGTACTTGGCTATATTTCATTCCTTTAGGCCACTTTTTCCTTTAGTATTTTGAAATTGTTCCGTAAGTTTGTAGCTTCGTAACAGTAATGATTTATTGGATTTTTGTTAATGTAGGTCCTGTGCAGCTTGCTGCAGTCGGTGTTTCTATTGCTATTTTCAATCAAGCTTCGAGGATTACCATATACCCGCTTGTTAGTATCACAACGTCTTTTGTTGCCGAGGAAGATACCTTAGAAAAACTTAGTGTTGAAGCTGCCAAAACTGAGAAATCGGAAAATAATATTGCTGGAGAGATTAATGCAAGAGAGTTAGTTTCAGTTGACTCTGCCGTTAGAAACTTGGAAAATGACTCAGAAACAAATAATAAAAGTTCCGAAAAAAGTGTCCACAAGAGTGAAAGGAAAAATAGGTTTGTGCCAAGTAGCTCTGAGCTCGACGATCTTGAGAAAGGCTCGGTGACTAGCAAGGAAAAGGATGCAAATTTAGAAAAAGGTATCACTGCAAACTTATAACCATACTTCATTATGTTTTTGTATCAGGGAAATTAAATTTTTTTTTTGCATTGGAAATTTTTTTAGACGCGGAGGCTTCAGTTACTCAGGAGAAAAAGAAAAACAAATCTGGCAAACGTCATATTGCTTCAGCGTCAACTGCAATGGTATTTGGCACATTTCTAGGCATCGTTCAGGCCATTTTGCTTGTTGTAGCTGCCAAGCCGCTTTTGAGTGTCATGGGAGTTAAATCTGTAAGTATATTCAGAATTTTTTGTGGTATCAGTAACTTATAGTGACTTATTTGGCATGTGTCAATGTTTCCGTTTATTTAGGCCAACGGTTTTTATGTTTTGTAGGATTCGCCAATGCTACCGTTTGCCCTCAAGTACCTGACTATAAGAGCACTTGGTGCACCAGCTGTTCTGTTGTCGTTAGCACTGCAGGGGATTTTTCGAGGATTTAAGGATACAACAACTCCGCTATATGCTACCCGTAAGTTCTGCATATTTTCAAGTTATTTGATTGACTCAAAAAAAAAATCAACATTATTAACTCAAGTTTCTTCTGGTTGAGGTTACAGTTGCTTGTGATACGATGAATATCATACTCGATCCAATACTGATTTTTGTATGTCATATGGGCGTCGGTGGTGCAGCCATTGCACATGTCCTCTCACAGTATGGTTCGCTCTTCATTAAATTCATCTGTGAAAAATAAAAACATTCATCTTCAGGAATTCGTCTTTGCAGAATGGATCATTTTATAACCATTTAAATAATTTTTTTCCGACATTTTGTCCAGGTATCTGATGTTTTTCATTTTGCTATGGATGCTGATGAAACAAGTCGACCTACTTCCCCCAAGCCTTAAGACGCTGCAGTATCGCAAGTTCTGCTCGAATGGTAAGTATTAAATTTCTGAATTACCTTTTTTTTTGGTTTTGAATATTTCCTGTCAGCACACTGAAATTAATTCCTCCAAATCGATATTTTTCGGTTGCAGGTATACTACTAATGACTCGAGTCATAGCAGTGACATTTTGCGTGACATTAGCTGCATCACTAGCGGCTCGAATGGGTCCAATTCCCATGGCTGCATTCCAAGTCTGCTTGCAAGTTTGGCTGATGTCATCATTACTGGCAGATGGTTTAGCTGTTGCCGGACAGGTCAGAATCATCATCAATCAGTCAAATGACTTTCACTTCGCCTTAAAAAAATATATCCAAGTATGTCTGAATTCTTTTGTAGGCAATTTTAGCATGCGCTTTTGCTGCAAAAGACCTCGACAAGGTTACAGATACTGCGTGTCGAGTGTTACAGATGAGCTTTGTCTTCGGACTAGGACTCACTGCTGTCGTTGGAGTTGGACTTTACTTCGGTGCGCCTGTTTTTACCAGAGACGCTAATGTTTTACACCTTATACATATTGCAGTTCCGGTGTGTACATTTTCTTGCCATAAATTATTTTCTCTGCATATGCATTTTCCTCTCTGACTTCTGACAGTGTTGCTGACTTGTTTCTATTCGCAGTTTGTCGCAGGCACGCAGACTATTAATTCCATATCTTTCGTCTTCGACGGGGTGAATTATGGTGCAGCGGATTTTAAATACGCTGCTTACTCGATGGTACATTTTTCGTTCAGAATTTATTTCCATTTCCAAAAATAAGTTCCTTACCCTGGGCTTTTATTTTCAGGTTATTGTGGCTATATGCAGCGTTGGTTCGCTATTTTACCTATCCAAAACGAACGGCTTTATCGGCATATGGATTGCATTAACCATTTACATGGCCTTGCGCACCTTTGCTGGCATTTGGAGGTATTCAGTTTTTTACTTTCCTTTTGTGCAAAAATATGATACCTCGGAGCATTTTACTTCTTAAGATTTTCGATACATTTGATATTGCAGAATGGGAACAGGAACAGGACCATGGCGCTTCCTCAGACGAACATGAGTAGATATTTGCTTAAATAGAAACAGTTTAGTCTGTTGCATGTAATGAGCTTTGAAAGAATATGTTTTTAAAGCTGTTTTATCCAAAACCAAACTCCTTCACTTTACAGAGATCTCAGTTTTTTTTTTTGTGTAGAATAAAATTTCTTTGTGGAGTTCTTGAAAGAAAATCCTAAGTGTCGTGTGCCGTGGCAGCACTATCCTGTATGGCATGACATGTAGGTATTCTCGATGATTCTGCATATTGGCATCTGTAAGAATTCAAAGAAAATTCTGTTACAAAGAAGTGTCACTTTTCTTTAAATTAATATAAAAGAAGAGAACACTGAAGAAGTATTCTGTTTACAAATAAAAATTGCGATGTATAAGTAAAAAAAGAAGACGTTGCAGTTACAAAAGGCGAGGCTAAATTGATAGGAAACAATTTCAAAAGCCTGTTTTTAGGGTACCAGAGTTGGACAACATCAGTACGCTACATTTCCAGTATGAATACGACTATACGAGCATTGTTCTGCGTTGTTATCGTCAGAGAATCTTTTCAGTTTGAAAACATTCCATTCTAGCAGTAAGTAATGGCTTCTTCTTCCAGCTGGACGAAAGCTGAAGACAAGAGATTTGAGACTGCATTGGCACTTTATGCTGAGAATACCGAAGATCGCTGGGAAAAAGTTGCGAGGTTTATGAGAGGAACCAAGACTGTTGAAGAGGTGAAACATCACTACAGGCTCCTTGTTGTGGATGTCAATAATATTAAAGCTGGCAGGATTCGAATGCCAAAGTATAAGGCGCCATCAGCTGCGCGTAATTCTGGTAAGAGAAGCAAATCAGGTAAATTCAGAAACATATTTTAGTGAAAATCAAAAAATATTTTGCATTTCAACAAACGATACTGCTAGCATATTCTGAAACTATCAGAATATATGACAACTTTTTCCATGGCAGTTTGAGAACGCTGGATCTCTGTGGACGATGAAATCGGATGATGTTTGGGATGACTATGTCAACTCAATATAATTACTATGCACCTACTATACATAAAACTGATATACTGTACTACTATTTGGTTATGCACCAAAAAGTTACCGCTCTTTATTTGTATATTTATATATAAAAAAACATGTTGATACAACATCAAGGAGCCTACAATATTTGATGGGACCAAACTCAAGCAGATTATACAACGAGTATTTGATGATATCTACTTAAACAATGCTTGCTTCACATATACTAATCATGAATATGCAACTAAATTTCCAATGACAAAAGATGATCGAGCAATATAATTTCAGATCACATTCGAAGAGAACAATCAAATAAATCAATAAGCTATTCATCAACATTGCCGATATTTAGACTTTAGCTCAGGAATCTGGAGATTGAATGTGTTCGTTATTAGTTTAAATCGTTATTTCGTTAACGGAAAAGTTACACATCAATACAGTTAATAATGCTGCAACTAGCTGACCGTTTTGCTTAATGGGGAAACTCCAATAATTTTATTATATCAGAAAACGAAGTCATAGTCTTTCGAGAACAAAATTTGCAATACTCTAAATTAATGGACAATAAACCTGAGATTTACCTGTTATCTGAATCCTTCAGTACAATGAAAAGTAAAATGAGAAAAAGAACTGCGGGTATTCACTGATGAGGACTCACATCTTTTCCGCAAGTAAAAATCTTATAGAAACGCACTTCAAATCAGTCACAGTGTACCTGTTATTGGCATTATAGGATGGCAGTGGAAACACGAAGCCCATGTCTCTTCTTGAGGCAATCTATAAATATAAATTTACAAACGCCGTAAGTGTCCAAAAAATTTATCATATGGTGCCTACACAAACGCCGCAGTCAGTGTATATCTTGTCCAGAAAAAAAATTCCTGCACCCTACTTTGACTCAGTTTCAGTTTCATGGTAAAGAGTAAACCTCTGAAAGTACCTGGAATTACAGGAATAATCAGCATTGCACCTCTCTGACACACCAAGAAGCAATGCGTGCTGAGATTGCATTGGTTATAGCGGCTTCATCTCCGTGGAAAAATCTGAGCTGTCAAAGACTCAAAATGGCATCAGATGAGCATGATGATGCATTTGGGTATCAGTAAAATTCCAAAAAATACACGTGTCACATTCCTTTAACTTAAAACAAAAGAAAAGAGTAACCCACTAACCCTTGTGTCTTGAGATTAAACAAAAAAAGCCGTTGCAGTTGCAAAAGATGAGACACAATTCATGAAGAAACATGTTCAAAAGCCAGTTTGTACGAAACTTGGCTCACACCAATACGCAATCTACGATGAAAATATGACGCAACATTTGACTATAAATACGACATCAATCAGCACAGTCATCATCAGAGAATCATTTTCAATCAAAAAACACTCCATCCATCATACCAATAACTAATGGATTCCAGAAACAGCTCATCAACTTCTTCCAACTGGACAAGAAGTGAAAACAAGAAATTTGAAACAGGTTTGGCATTGATTACAGAGTATTCCAAAATACGCTGGAGAAAAATCATCGGAGGAACAAAGACAGTAGAAGAGGTGGACTATCACTACCCACTCCTTGTAGAGGATATCAATAACATTTTGGATGGGATTCCACCGCCAAACTATGTGAATGAGGATGCCGACACACCATCATCTGCGGGTTACTATTGTCACAAACAAGGTACGCTTTTTTAAACAAAATTTTTTTTCCTTTTAATTTTCTTTTTCAGCAAAGCCCTGAACGTAAGTACATTTATGAAGCTATTAAAATACAATTTACGCGCAGCATGAAAACTTCGAAGCTCCATGGAAGATGACCTATTTTCTTACCATTTCAATGCGACAAAATTGTACTATTATGCTGGTCATGACTGCCTACCATCCTATTACTACTACTCCTAAAATGCAGTGACTATAACCATGTTCGGAAATCAGTACAATAAACTAAAGTAATCTTGCAAAAAAAAGGAAGACGTGCAATTTTATTTCCATAGAAAGATTTACAAAAGCTCACTCCATATTGCAGCTACTTCCTCTACCAAAGACTACATCACATATAAACATACACTGATAATGAATTTCAAATTATAGTTTAAAAAACAGAGGAAATCAGATAACGGCAGATTTCAAACCAGATTTTGGAGTTCTCGCTGGAATTTGGATTTGTAAAGTTTGACGTAAATTGACTGGATCACACATCTCAAGCCGGTTGACCTTTATGAATTGAAATCCAATCAACCCGACCCGAGCGGTATTGGGCTTTGGTTTGTCTGAGTAAATGTATAATTAAGATTCCGTTCCATCCGCTCCCCTGCTTGCGGCCCAATCCTTTTACAGCCTTCTCCCTTCCGAGACCCATCGAGATCCACAAACCGGTGAGCCTCTGAGCTAGTCAATGAGCCGCGCCAGCCTCCCTCATGCCCTCAAGCCCGCGCCACCGAGAACTCTCATGCCCGCGCCTCACACCACCGTGAACCCTCATGCCCTCTCCGACTATTGAATCCGTCCAGCCAAACTTACAATCCTATGCATGCATGGACACACCGTTGTCGTTGATGAACACAAGCGTGCATTCGCCGATTTGAACCGAGAACGGAGGAACTCCACCGTAGCCCGGCGGTACACATCGGTGGCGAACCAGAGGTGAGTGCATGCATCATCGGAGGCTTTCAAATCCCGCCGTGAGCCACCATGAAGCACCGGAACCGAATTCACCGTGGGCAGAGCCGAAACAAAGCCAAAATTTGAGCATCACCAGCGGCCATAACCGGTGGACAACAACTAACTAACGAAAACCGAAAGAAAAGTGCGGAAATTGAAATGAAAAGAAAAAGGGGCAGAGGGTAGAGGCGAGCCATCCTCCGAAGAGGAGCCCTCCACCCCGATAGCTGCCGGTTGGAGTTTGAAGTCAAAATTTTGTGTTTTTTGGAAAAATAATTGTGTCCAGTTATGCAATATTTCATTGTTAGGCTCTGACAGCTACTAGTAAGTGACAGGGCTATGCCGACTGAATGAAGCCTCGAGAAGAAAATGTGATACCTAATGTAATTTAAAATGTAATTCCGACGGAAATGTGGTAGGAACAAACGTTTTTCATATCGCTTTCGAAATCTCTTAAAAATTAAATTTTTTCTCAGGCCTCCATTAGAATCCTTTCAAATTTCCCATCGTTTCCTCTACGTTTTAATTTTTAATTTTTTATATTTTTAATTTTGAATGTGTATTTTTTTAATGATGAATATATTTGATTTTATAGCGATGAGAGATTGTATGTTTTTTAACGGCGCCTTTTAAATTTTGGTCGATATATATATGATTGATGATAATAGTAAAGAAAATTTCATTTCTATTTTTAAATCGAGATATTTAGTTTCTAAATGAGGTTGGAAAAAACCTACTATTATTATATAAACTCAATTTTTTACGGAAAAAGACAAATTTGAATTGAAGAGTCAGGTGTCTCAGGGTAGTTACAAAAATGCGTTCGCCGGGAATCGAACCCGAGCCTGTTGCTCGGAAGAGCGTTTTTGGCGCCAATAACGCACTGTCTTTCATCTCCTGTAACCCTAATTTCATAATTGG
>JAWWMW010105500.1:0-10618 GCA_035048345.1 Echeveria elegans
TACAATCCTGATTCCCCAGTTAGCCGGCGGCACAATCTCATAGCTAAAACACCAACACACAACCACAGTCAAACACAAAATAGAAACAAAGCAGAAGCAACCTGAATAGGATGAGTTGGTGTAACCAAAACTGTTACCTGCCGTTGGCGTCGCGATTGACACGGAAGTGTCGAACAGTGGAAGCCAACGGAGCGGTGCGAGGAAGAGCGGAGAATCCGTTACTAGAAGTGATCGGAGAAGAGTACGACTTCGGAACGGAAGCCAGGCCGCGAGTAACGGCGGTGTGGCCGAGGCGAGAGAGCGTGGGTTACTTGGTTTTCAGGGCATTCATCATCATCGTGAAGTAGGAGGTATTGGTGACGGGGTTTGACTAGCGTTGACCGGCGTGGAAAATGGTTGCTAAAACCCTGTAACGCTTGCCGTGTGTGATTTATACCGAAGCCACGATTCGTGCGTGTCTTGTCTTCTTCATCACGTTATGCTTGATGGCGAAGAAACGTCCTATTTAATTGGGTTGCGGATGTTGTTGGGCCTGAGCTACTTCTTTGTCTATAAATCTCCTTACGTGAATCAACTAAGCACAGCTGTCCTTCATAATTTGGAGAACTCAAACAAGTTTCGATACTTTCACAAAAATGATTAAGCTTGATAGAGGTTCTTCATGTTCCTAATGTTCATAAAAACTGAAACAGCTGGAGGGAGGTAGTTGGTAACACAACAGAAAAGCATGACAAGTGAAAAATGTTCAAGACCACTATGAAGACAATGCAGTTGAACTTTGAGGCCAATCATTCTTCTTCCGCGATTTTACCCTTCTCACTCACGTAGATACCATCAAGAAACTTCCTGATATCCTTCTTCTTCACATGGCATTTCTATCAACAGATCGGGATACAATTTTAGTCGCAAAGTAAGAAAAGTGAAGAGAATTCATATTTGGTTAAAGTTATTGGTCAAGCAGGAGGATTAACCTGGTTGATCAATGCACATGAACGAGAAACAAGCTCGATGTCATTTCCATCCAAAACAATCTCGTCCTTGACCTTCTCAGATCTCAAAATGGTAACACCATCAAGCATATCCACCTTTCGGACCTGAACGATCCACAATATTATTCACAGTTAGATGTTAAGCTTCAGAAAACTAAAAGACAAGAAATTACCTCATGAGTTATATTCAAACAAAAATGGAATATCAACACTTTCAAGCATCATCATCATCAACAGTTTCAAATAACAAATGTGTATGCTATCAGAATCCGACCGGAACCACTATGTTTATATAACAGTTCAATTTAAATAGCTCATTTAAAAGGAAGACTAGTCAATTAAAACACATAATAAAAATTCATCTGACAAAACTACCAGAACGAACATAGCAAATATAGCATTGTAACATGCTACAAGAAATCCAATTAGAATAGCTAAAACAAGAATCAAAATGTGTTCGTAATACTTGTAAGCATTAAACCTTAACAACTATGATCATTAGTCCAGGAAACACATTTTAAACCTTACTAATTTCTTGGTGCACTAACCCATCAACGTTATATATTAGACAATAAAATTAATTCTCCTATTGACCATAAAAACTCAAAAGTCATAAAAATCCACACACGCATTAACGCCATCACACCAGGTTAAGATATTACAAGGAACAACACCATCGCATTTGCACCATAAAAAATCAATAGAACCACGAGTCAAAGCGATAAATACATATTGGCAAATAATAGATAAAACTTATAAAAACAATAAAACTATCATCATAAATCCAAAAAATAATAACTTAACAAAAAATGACAGAATACCTTCTTCTCTCCAAGAAAGTTCCTGATCTCAATCCCCTTATTGCCATTCGTAATCGAGGCGTTGATCGGAAAATGAGCATACACAAACCTCATTTTGTACCTATACCCCTTGGTAACACCAGTAATCAAATTCTCAACATGAGAAAGTGCAGTCCTAATAACAGCAGTGCTCTTCCTGGATGAAAACCACGAATCCACCTTCAACTTCTTCTTCCCAGTTTCTTTATCGGTAATCAACTCAAAATCCAGATTCAAATGCTTGAAATCTCGGACCAGCTTCCCTCTCGGTCCCTCGACTTCGATCAATTTGGCTTTGATCTTGATCTTGACGCCGTCTGGAATGTCCATCGTTTCGGATGAGAGAATCGTCTTCATTTTGGACGGCCGACGAGGGTTTGTTGCTGAGGCGAGTTTTGCTGAGCGAAGATGGAGCTTTGGGAACCCTAATGCTTAAACTTGGGTTTTATATGATGACGATGAAAGCTGGTCAAGGTCGACTGAGTTTCATTGGGCTTTCACGTGTTTGGCCCATAAGCACAAGCAGGCCTGTGGAGTTGGAGCGGTGGCGTAGCCCATAGGGCATAGGGCTTGCTATCAATAAGAAACGTCGTCGTGTAATGCTCGACTGATTAAAAGTATTACGTATATTCTTTGAAAAAAAAAAATGAGAGATAAGTATTCATATTCATAGTTTGTGTAAAATAAGATACACAAAGCTTTGAGAGTTTTACCGAAAACTAGGGATGCACAACGGGTCGGACCGGTCCGAACTGAGACTGACTTTGATCGGATATTCAAGTCGACCCAAGATCGCAAACTTCAAAAAAATGGGACCGCGGATCAAACCGGGACAGAGACCGCAAGACCGTAAAATGTCGATCTGATCTCGATCGGGATCGCAAAAGACCGCAAAAAATGTACAGAGATACAAATGCACAGAACTTCTTGTCAAATGTACAAAGATACAAATGAGAGTCATACCATACGTGTAGCTACAGATTAATTACCACTTTCAGTCACTTGACGATCCACGAATGCCTTAACATCTTCAACCATCCTCATAGTATCTGGCAGTTCCTCAAAACAATAAATTAAAAATTTAAATACAAAAATTTAAATACAAAAATTTAAATTTAAATGTATTCATTTATATATATAACTATTATATAAATGAATACATTCACCTCAAATATGATTTGCTAATTTTACCCCTTCCCTATATAAATTATTATAAAATATGTCATCTACCCACTATTTAACCGTATTTCATCTTATTTGACCGTATTTAATCATACATTTTGCCCATTTTGCCCATGCCCTCCATCATATATTAAAAATGTGCCATTTTCCTATTAAAAAAATTAAAACTTCAAAATATATTAAAATTTTAAAAATCAATTTTCCAATTAAAAATATTTTAAAATTTAAAAGATTAATAATCAAAAATCAAAAGTGGACCGGGAAAGGTTGAGAAGTTTGCGGAGAACAGAATGGAGATATCGGAATACCTGTTGCTGTCCCATTCCCGTCAGGAAGACGAATTCACCACCCTTGTTTGATGTTAAAAGAAGTTCATTAGAAAAATATTCATATGTTTTGGATATATCACCGAGTTAATTACAAAAAAAAACATTCATAAATTTAGGTGTTTTATCAGGATATACTGTTATTTTTTCACACTTAAATACATGTATTTTGCTCTATTAGTTGCCCCACACCTTTTTTTTCTTTTTTTCGTTAAATCTAAAATTCAAAAAAAATGAAAATTCAAAAAAATAATATAAATATTTGAATTTTTTTAGTTTTTTTAGAAAATTTAAAAATTATAATAAAATTTAAGAAAAATTAAAATCAAAAAATGTTTAAAATATCTTCTATTATATAATAGAAGTTAGAACAGGGTCATCAATCCATCATCAAATATGTATTTCCTTTTTTGCATCTGTCCTTTAAAAATAATAATCAAACTGTCATTTCTCTCCAATTAAAAATTAAAACGTAAAAATTAAAAATTGAGCGGGGAAGTTTGAGAAACAATAAAGCAGTACCTCTTTTCGGGTGCTACATCTTTTTTTTTGCATGTTCTGCTTAAGGAAAGATTGGAGGGGAATTCTTAGATTAAAAGGGTTTTGGTACAGATTGAATTTTTAATTTGATTGTACTGTTCGTCACTTCCGGTTTCCGCCGCTTTTCCGTCGGGACGATGGGACAATAGGTAGTGCATATATATTTATATAATTTACTAATCTTACTTAATTACTAGGGTTTAATTATGTCTTCTATACATAGTTTAAAAATAAAAGAATACCACCATCAACCATTTACCAACCACTCATTTTCCCTCACTAATTCTCTTATTTTCCTCACTAAAGACCTCATTGCAATAAAACTTTAACAAAAATGCCCCTTCCCACCCTCCTTATTTACACTACATGCCATCCATCACTATTCATTCATATTTGACTGTATTTGACCAACTGATCATATTTGGCTGTATTTGACTGTATTTGACCGTATTTGATCAGGTAGATTTCAAAAAAAATTATAAAAATTAAGAATTTAAAAAATATATAAAATTAAGAATTGAAAATTTATAAATGGATTGAAAAATATTATAAAACTTAATTAAATCGAATGAAGATACCGAAAAATTTCCGTCGGGACGACAGGAGTGCAACTAGTACATTTATAATAATGTGGTTTATACAATTGACCTTTAAATAGGAATACTACAAAACTCGGTCGTGAGTCAGTTTTTGGACTCTTGGCCCATTTTTGTAGCATCAACCGTATAACAACAAGGAAGAAGCCTTTTTTTCCGAATTGTCATCGGGAGTTGCGCCGCCATCCGTTCGCCGAAGATTCGACGATCGGCGACGATCGCTCCCGTCCATCCGCCGCCCTATCGTAACTGATTACTAAATGGTCGAGTTGAGTAGGTTTATAGTGTTGAGTTGATTGAAATTCGGATTGTTGAAATTGAGGTTTGGCATTAGGGTTTTTGAGTTTGAGAGATGAGTGGTGATTCTGGTGTAGTGAAGAACTTGCTTCCTGGAGAGCCGGGGAAGTATGTGACGATTTAGGATTTGAAGGAGCAGTGGATGAAAAAGAAGAAGCATGAGGAGGAGGAAGGGAAGCGGAAGAAGAAGATGAAGTGGAAAAAAAGCGTGAGGATAAGAAAAAGGTGTTTGAGCGGCTGGATGAGATGAAGATCGGTGGTGAGGATCGAGTTGAAGGAAAGTGTGTAGAAATAGGAAATGGTGGGTGGAGGTCGGCCGGAAAAGGGAGAGGGAGACGTATTAGGAGTGAGGTTGGTGGTTCCAAGATTCGGATTGATGAAAGGAAAGGTGGGGATGATGAGTTAGTGAGGGTTTTGCAAACTGAGAAGAGTGAATACAAGAAGAAAGGATTGGAGGTGAATGATGTGAGAGCTAATCGAGATTGGAGACGATGTGGTAGGGAATTATAACGCTAAGGTTGGTAGTGGTAGGTACTGGTCAGGAAAGAGGATTTCGCTGGATGGGAGTGCGATGAAGGGTATAGTTTCTGGTGTTACGGAGAATGTTGGCGTTGATGTTGATGTTGAGAAAAGTGAAGAAGTTGACAGTATTGGTATTGAGAAGGGGATAAGAACGAATTGTCCTTGTCATTCAAAAGTTGACAATCAGGGTGGCGGTGGATTTTGGGTTTGTAAGTATGTTGAACAAGTACAAGGAGCTGAAATCGGGCAGATTATGACAGGGAATGAAGCTGCTAAGGCGGACACAGCAGATAATGCGTGGAAGAAGAACGATAGGAAGAAGGAAGTGAAGTTGGAAAAGAAGCACCGACTACCTAGAAAATTAAGAGAAGAAATGACTACAGAACGAGAGAAGGAAGATGCGAAGCAGGGATATGGAGACTTTCCGAGGGTTGTTAATCATGATGACATGATGTGGAAGGGTTGGCAACCACGAGAGAAATGGGAAATGACCAAGGGAGTGAATGATGAAGTGATGGAGAAACAAATCCAGAGAGATGAAATGGCTGTTGATAAGGACATGCGAATGATTATCAGTCATGATGGTTCCGGCAAGAAGAGTGTCATGAAAGATCAATCCGAGATCGTGGAGCTTTCATTTGAGATTGAAGAGCACTGTAAAGCTTCATTAGTAATGGAAAGGGAGAGAATTCGTACAGGAAAGTTCAGGGCTAGGGACTGTCCGGTTGATGGGAGGAAGATTTATGATACTGGTAGGTTTAAGGCTGATTTTTTTTTGGCTCATTGCCGATTGATTATTTGAAGAAAGATTCTCTGTATGTAAATAGTATCCGTAAGAAAAAGATTAATCAGATTGCTTCCCTGGGTGTGATTGATGGTTCGACTCTGAAGCTTGAGAATACAGAACCGGTGGATTGCCCGGAGAAGTCTGAAGCCCCATTGTGTGCCGAAATGGTTGAAAATAGTAGTGTTAGGTTAAGGGATACAAGTAACGGAATTTATCCGAAGAGAACGGTTGTCAATAAGAGGATACAGAATGAGGGGATGTTTGTTAATGAGAGACTAACCAATTCAGGAAAGTTGTATGGCAAAAGGGAAGGGTTTATGTGGGTGAAGAAAGGAGAGGCGCCAATTGGCAATGCCGGAGGCAGAAACTCGAAAGAGCCTAAGAACTATATGTACAGCAATTTTGGAGGATTGATGGCTTAATCCTTGGTAAGGTTATCCGTTTGTTTATCGTGTTCTGAGTCATTTTCATGTCCTTATTTTACCACGGAAGAAAGCTACCTTCAAGCTACTTTTTGTGTTCATTGTTCAGTTTAATGATGCAGCTGCTTTAAGTGAAATTTACCACTTCCCCACTGCTGAGTAAGGATATAAATTACATTGTTAAGTTTCACTGAGAATGTCAATTATTTTCTCATCTGGAATTTTTTAGCGTGCTTGATTGTAGCAATTGGTATGTCCTTCTTCCTAAGCAACTTTAGGATATATATAAGAGTCGAATGATTTATTGCTTCATAGCTGTTCAAAAAAAATGCATGCTCCACATGGTTTAAACATTGCTCCCGATGCACACATGTTCGGAATTTCCTTAAGCTTTGCATGTTTAGCATTTCAGAAATGCGTAGTCTGGTACTGTTTTATCGTGTTGATATTTTCTGAACTGTTATTTAGTTTTTATGTACCAAGGCTGCGCTACATAACCTCTTCTTGATGCATTTACCCCCCTGAAGTACATAACTTCAATTATACACTGCTGAGATATCTTATACAAAAAATGTGTGCCGTTATAAACTTGTACCTAATAAATCAAAACCGACAAATTTTCAGGTACGTCATTGCAATGGGAGGGTTTTGCTAGTAGCAGACTCTGAAGTCATTTGTCAAAAACTGGAGGAATCCGTGTTCATCTGGTGCTGATCTCGCTTTCGATCCATTGACCTTATTTAGGGAACTTAAAATTTGATGTGAACATATTTTTAGGATTTCCTCATTTCACTGAGACCAATCGAATAGGTACAGACAATTCCAATGAAATTTGTTGTAGTCATTAGTTGCATTGGTTCAATTTTAACTGATTTTATCAAAAAAGAATTGAACTGCAGAAATAAAGACCTCTATCCAGATGAATTCAGATCTGGTTCGAAAAACAGCTCATTGCATTCAAAATTCAGATCTGGTGCAGCAAACAGCGCATTACATCCAAAATTAAATTATATATTACTGACTAGAATTGATAAAATTGAAAGAGTAACTAAATGAAGGCCGTTAAGTGGTGTTGGGTCGTCAATGGTTGAGGAGTCATTCACCCTTCTTTAGGGTAAGGGGTTCAAACATTAACTCCGTCATAATTTTTTCATATTTGTTGAATATTTTTATTTTCTTTTTCGTAGGCTTTTCATTCTTCTGCTTGCGCGTGGATGATATTTTTTGTGCTTTTGTGTAAAGCTGATGATTCTTGCCCTTTGCTGGTGAAAGTTTGTTGATTGGTCGAGTTCGAGTACGTGTCGAGATGTCAAATGATTATTTGAGCGCACATAATTTTTGGAATGTATTATTAATTGATTAGTGAGTAAATAAGTCGTATGCAAACTGCAATTTATTGAAATTGGACGTAAATAAATGATATTGTACCTTATTTTACATAATCGACCTCTATAAAAAAAAAATATGGATTTGGGCCAAAACGACAACGGTCCATAAACGTCAGTTGTATTATGATTTTGACTTTTGTACAAGGTTAATCCATCTAACGGCTACTAAACTCGTAAACTTTATATAAACCCTAAATCCCTAATCTTTAAATTAGGGCTTCATCAGAGGACCGATTCCACTCGCAATGGATCCAATCGCGGAGAGCGCCGCACAAATTGACGATTGCGCATTCCGATATCCGATTACGATTTTCATATTCCCTCGTCAACATGTCGGTACGTGCGATGTTTGGTGTGTACTCGAGTGTGTAATTACGTGCGTAGTTGCGATGTTTGGTGTGTTTCTTAAGTGTCATTTTGTGAGCAGCTTCGATTTTCTTGAATTGCTCGGTTTAAAGGATCTTTCAAAAAGGACTCTGGTATGTGAAATTGTCTTTGCTATGTTTAATTAGGGTTTCTGATTTAAATGGTTCTTATTGTTTCCGGAATATTTCAAAAAAAAAAAAAACTGTCCACATTGCGGTAATCTTGTGTTTCTGTCGGGGAGCTTGTATATTCATTGCAATCTGTTGAGTTTGGTGAGAAAACGAGGTTTCCATACCCACTGATTCATTTTTCTTTAGTTTAGCCGTCTTGTTATTTCCCTGTTAATGTTTCTTCGAATAATCAAATGATTATGCTATGCCATTTAATATGTGTCTCTGTGGATTTCTTAGAATAGTGTGAGAGTATGTTTTGCCGTGCTTGTGTTTATGATCTTTGATGCGAGTAAAATGTAGGAAATTGGTTTCATTTGGGAAAGCGTTGATGATGATTGATGAGGTACCCAATGCTTTGTGATATAATTCCTATTGGTGACTTGTTTATGCTGAAAGTTTGTGTGGACTGAAAAGGGAAACCAGAGAGACAAAATTAAATATATGTTTTTGTGCGAGTGATGTGTCTTCATAGATGTGGCACTTCGTTTGTCATTTAATGTAGTGTTTCGGTTGAAAACTATAGTATCAGTGGATGTTTGGGATTATGGTTTTTGAGATGAGAAAGAAATGTGGATTTTTTCCTATTTGGCATGGCACGGGGTAGGCAAAACGGAAAAGGGTTTTCAATCTTCTGCATAACCAATTCTCATTCTATAATTATTTATTTGGCAGTGGTACTAAACTGCCCACTCGGCTTCACAAAGACAATGAGATTACCATTCACTGGTGATGGAAGTAGTCCCTTCAAATAATTGTTCTTTAAAATTGCTTTACATGGTATATGTGCAAGTCTCTATCAGGTGTAGGTACCTTGCTGTGCGCACATTAAGGATGATGTTCTGTGAAATGTGGGCATTTCTTTTGTCTTGGTTTGACATATCGTTTAATTTCAAAGAAAGGATTTTTGAGTATTATGTTATATGTGGGATTGTGGATATGAGATATATGTATTATATATATATATATATATATAACAGATCATTTATAGTTATACGTGCTGAGTAATGATCAGCTTTCAGAATGCAGAGGGTCACGAAAATTTTGATTTGGTTTTGTAAACACCATCTTGGCTTAGAAGAATTTGCTATTACCTATACTATTCAGAGATTGGCATTATATGTCACGATTAATGAGTTTATTAGCATTTGTTGTTCGTAAGTTACCTCGATGCTGTTAATGCATGGTGCAAATCAGTGATAAACGAGAACTTTCCTCTGTTCGTGCATAAGGATGAGTCGCAGAGACCTCATGTATGGGCAGGCTCACACGATATCATTAATGCTGAGGAATTTGATCTGTGGTAGTTATTGTTAAATGTTGCATGGTTTTTTTTTGTTTCTTTTACAAATCGCTGGACGCTATATGCTGTGGGTTTATAGTGAGTGGCTATTTTGCTGCTGTTTGGTTTATTTGAGAATCCTATGCTGTGATTGGATGTGGACTTTGTTCTCTGGCAACCGCGCATATGTCGTGAGTGTATGTAATTTTATACCGAGTCGGAAGGAAGGCCTGGAAACTATGGAGCTGGCAATTATGCCATATGGTGGCACCTCTTCATATCTGTTTCAGTCTTCAAGTATATACTAATTTTTTATGAGTTGTTCAATTTAAAACTTTCTTTCAACAGGGATGCAATTTGCAGACTTCGAAACGTTTTGAAGCAGTGTTATGTATTTGATGGCTGCGCTCTTGTAAGGGAAAGATTAAGGTTTGATATTCTGTGTCTGGAGTCTGGACTGCACCCAGAGTGACGACGAAATGTAGGCCTAAATCTGACTTTCGTCCAAATGGTAATATGAAATAATTGTTTCCACTCAGATTTAGGGCGGTTATATATTGAACTCAGTGACAAGGATTGCATTTATTAGAGGTTGCACCGCTCCTTTTATATCGAATGAACTCTATTACACATCTTGGTACCCCTGACCTCGTGTCAATCAGATTAACCAATCTGCCTCTTTTCCGTTTTTATGTTTCTAAATCAGATATTATGACGGGGTGGTGCATTATGTGTTGTCTCTGATGTGCAGGCCAAGTAACTCCGGTAGGGGTGAGCGTTGGACCGGTTTGGACGGGCCGGCTCCGGCCCGGACCCGACCCGAGAATTTTTTCGGGCCACATTTTCATGCCCGGACCCGACCCGAGAAAATTTGTCCATGCCCGTGGCCCGTCCAAACCCGACCCGAAAATT
>JAWWMW010105511.1:0-10618 GCA_035048345.1 Echeveria elegans
TATGATGAAGAGAGCACTGAATGTGTGTGCAGAGGAGGTTGAGTTCTGAAGCTCACTTGGACTACATCTACACACAGTACCACAAACACTAATTAAATTATTTTCCTTGGAATTTTGTAATGTTGATGTTATTGCAGGTGCATTTTGTAAATTATGGACAATGAATTGAACCTTCGACCGAAATAAGGGAATGTACAACCTAATGGACTTGTCCTAAGGGCTGGCGTAGTGGTCCGTAATGTGGTTTATGCTCTGTTTTCCTTAATGTTATGTAATAATGTGAGTAAGAAAGTGAAACACGGCGTTTTGATAATTTGAGGGAAAAAAAATCTATTGTTTGTCGCTTGGATTCAAATAGTTCAAGGCATTGCGGAAAATGAACTATTGTACTCCGCTTAATTTAGCCCAGTCGACAAACTGCATGCCACCGTAAATGTTATTGGCGAATCTGATACCGACAGTGAAGGTCATTGCGACTGGCGGAACTTTCTTTCCAAGTGGTGATGCTTCAACCAGATACTCTAGCGCGTTCACGATTTGGTATCGTGTGTTTGATGAAACAGCAAGGAAAATACCTGATGAAAAAACATTGTTAAATGGTTTGTATTTTGGATTTAAGGTTGATATTGAGATCAACAATCCAATCATTTTGTTTAGTACATACCCCATAGAGCGGCACTTTGAATAAGTGGTGGTACAGGAATGTCCTCTTCTGATTTCTTCATGTGCCTGTTTGTTTTTTCATAAAATGGAATATCAATCGGTCAACCGAACTAGCTGAAATTTTCATTTTGTCCCAACAAAATAAGGTTCAAGACTTTCCGCTGCTTAAACCGAAGATACTGCATTTACGTTACTAAATACACGCAAGGGTAATTTCACTGTGCTTCTACGCTTTCAGACTTTCAAATGATTAGAAATGATTTTCTGTAGCATCTACCAGAATACAATAATTGGAGCATACCGTTTAGCATTCATGATAGCATTTGCTATTCCTTGACCAATTAATCCACACCCAAAGCCGACGGAGCCATACAGAATACCCTGGCATCACAAACAACATCAAACAACATTGAGCAGTCAACACAGTTCTAAAATAAGGCTGTCGTGTGTAACAAGATTAAACCCATAAACGTAGTGACACAGCTGAGAGAGCAAAAAAACAAGCAAAAACACGATGTTCAAATGAATATACTTGTCTGCGTAGAATAAAAAGGAAAAAAACAAGGACCTTATAGAAATATGATGCTAATCGCTGTCTAGCTGAAAAACGAGATCCTGGCTTCTCCGCTTCAAAGACACTGCGTTAAGACGAGACGATATTTACGAGTATATTTTGGCAAACAAACTGAGTTTTATCATTTATGTCAGGTGGGAATGGGACGATGTGCAGCCTACAGCACTTTGCAGCCAATTAAAACAGGCAGTTTTGATTGTCTTTTTATCATCATAAGTGTGTTGTTTCATTCAACCTCACTTACGATTATAGACAATAACATAAAGTTTATTTTTGGCTTCATTGCATTGTTGGCAGCACAAGATCCGAATCCATGTTAGATATACTACCCATTTCCACATTAATAAGCTTCTTTAAAATAAATACTTAAGCTACTCATATGGATAAATATCTATTAAGACCACAAACGCATGCTGAATAGTCTACATAAGTTACTCACTAAAAAAAATATTCGAACAGAGAGTGATTTAATACCTGCTAGGAAGAGCAGCAGTGGCCCGCTGGAACCGTCCAAATAAACCAGTAGATATCGATGGAGATCCGAAGCGTACATATGGTGCCATCATGCCTACCATAGCAACATCAACAACTATACCGACCAAAAGATCAGCCATGTACAACTCAAATTCTGCCCAAAATTCCTTGCCTCTCTTTTGTACTTCCGCATATGTTGCACAACATGAATCTATAACAACCTGCATCCCATATTCCATTAACACAGCATAAGTCCAAATGAGCCTAAGTAAAAATATTTACAAACAGATAGCAGTGCATATCTGTTACCGATTAACACAAAATATTTACAATAATATTCATACCTCAATTCCAACTTTGAAAAGAAAAGATGGATCAGCAAGCATTCTATTCCTAAGCATAGAACAATACTTAACCATGAATCCAAGTGGCCAAGCAGAACCCTGCAATTTAAACAGCCTCAGTGGTCCATTTTAAATAAACTCCCGACACAATACCAATTACCAAATACTTAACACCAATCAACACACCTGAAGATCCAAATATCTTTCGAGAATCAATTTCCGTATCCCTTTTATTTTTGCAGCCTCCAACATATCTGCAGGAAGTGTCGCATTCTGCGCTTCCGACAATCTCAACACCTCCTCAAACTTCAATACCTTCCCAAACTCCCTCTCCTCCCCACTCTCATTTTCATCATCATCACCACCACCATTTCCGCTTCCTCCGTTTCCTCCTCCACCACCATTAACACCATTTTCACCACTACCGCCGCCAATGGAAGCCTTAGACTCACTAAAGCTCCTAACAACAAAAACAATCTTTTCTTTCTTCCCCAAATTACTAAAGCACAATGTTTTGGTTCGATGCCCCAAAACCCTGAACCCTAGCTTTAAATCCGAACCTCTGCATTGCACGGTTGAACCGAAATTGGACGGCGTTTGCGTGACTGAAAACATTTCGAAGCCTACTGAACCGATCGACATGCGTTGGAAGAAACGCTTTCCGACGGTTCAGCTGCAATAACGAAAATTATCGATCAAAAATTGAAACTTTATCAATACCCACGAGCAGGCAAATTTGAGTGAATGAGTGAGCGAGTGAGTGAGATCGAGCTTTGATTTACGCGGCGGCTGCTCTACCTCGTCGTCTTCCGGGTCAACGTGTCAAGGCGACACGTGTTGTTACGTTATTCGTTAATCGGTTACATGGACTGACTGAATCGCTGAAGCTCTGTCATTGGGATTTAGGAACACTGAGCTTTAGATAGTCCATTGGGCTTCCGTGAAATGTATCGGCCCAAACTCAATCCGACGCCGTCTAAGCTGGTATCTGTCTTGATGAGGAGAGGAGTGAGAGGGAGAGCAAAGTTCGGTAAATTACCTATTACCGAACAAAATTATTGGATTGATTTATCATTTATCAGAAATATCGGTAAAATGGTATATTTATCAACAGTAAATTGGTAAAAAATAATTTGGTAAATAGTAAATGAATTTTAAGTTCATAATTTATTGTTTTACCGAATAAGTAATATATAAATATAAAAGTTAATTGCGCACAACCACCTCTATAATATAGTGAAATTTGCACAAAACCACCAATATAAAAACTTTTTTCACTTAACCACATACAAAACTTCAACTTAACAAATGACACATTTATTAATATGAAAAAACTCTTACAAAAATTTAAAAATGCAAAGAATTTTTAAAAAGTCAAATAATTATACCATATAAGAAATAAATTAAATTAATTTTTAAAAAAATTAAAAAATATAAAACCAAAATTATATTTTTTATAAAAGCAAAAGGTTTATAAAAATTTATTGTTTTTTAAAATTTAAACTTCTATAAAAATACAAATTTTCAAAATCAAACAAAATTAAACAATGATATACTATATTATGTATATTTGTTCTACATTTTTCTATTTTTTTTGAATTTTACTAAGTTTTTCTATTAACATTATTTGTTAACTTTAAATTTTATATTGGTGGTTAAGTGAAAAGAATTTTTATAGTGGTGATTTTGTGCAAAATGGTATATTATACGGGTGATTTTGCGCAATTAACTCATAATCTAATCTAATATATAACTCCACGGAGGGTGGCTTTCTCTCTTCTACCCCTATGAGTTCATGTTAGTAATTCCTTCGTTCATTCCACATGTATTCTCACTAGGTTTTGTTTTAGTCGAGGTCTTGTATTTTATCCGAGCTTCTTTCTTATGAGAGTTCTTATATTTTCTCTAAGCTTCTTGCTTATGAGAGTTCTTATATTTTCTCTAAGCTTCATGCTTATGAGAGTTCTTTCTATTTATTGTTATTTCGTTTATATTTTGTGTCGCTTGGTAGTTCTGCCAAACCCTGGCAACCCTTTTGATTCCACCTGCCGGCGATAACAGTCTTTCTGGCGTTGAGGACGGAGTGGCCGATGGGTTCCGTCTCACTGCACCTATCGGAGACTTGATTTTCATCGATCTAGGCCTTGTTCCATCTGCTGTTGGGGGCTTGCTTCCTTAACCAAGGCCAGCCATGCCTCGCGTGGTCGACCAACATCTGGCGGCTGAAGTCTCGTCCGCGATGGTTTACATGGTCTGAGTTGAGGATGCGTGATGTTTCTGGATGGTGTCTGGGCCGCGGGAGTTGATGACTCTCTTCTCGGTGTTGGCTCGGCGACGACACGACGATGAAGCTTGGCGGGTTGAGTGAGTTGGGCGGTCCTTAGGCCGCGAGGTGTGTCTTCAGCCTGGCTGTCGATCGTGCTCCGGTGTTACTGCATCGTGGAAGTCGGCGAGTCGCTTGTTCGAAGGGTCGGTGGCGTGAAAGACGAAGGACATTGAGGGTCGGCAGTTTGGATGGTCGGCGTTGCTTTGGCTTTTCATTTTTGAGGGCTGTGATATTGAAGGGTTAAAACATTAAATGTTAATGTTTATTATTGGATATTGGTGTCCATTTCCTGATCCGTGCTTTATTAGGTATTCGATGCTAGTACATATTGTACGATTTATTGTAGCATTCAAATCCATTATCAAAAAAAATGATAACTATAAATATTATTAAAGTGTATCTCTATTTTTAACTTCAAACTGCAACTAACTGCACCAAATCTCTATCCGAAATCATCATAAAACTCTTTTACTACCCTATAAGTGTTCTCAAACACATAATGGTTTAGACACCTCCGAAAATGATGCATATCTAGATAAGCAACGGGCACACTGAACAGTACTTGTAGTGCAAAGTAGGACTATGACCATTGATCAAGACAATACGACAAGTAAAATTTCAAAAAGGATTCCATTTTGGAAACAAGAATAATATTTTTTTCAAATCACAGTGATGTAACTTCTTAACTCAAATTCTATAAAAAAAAATTAAAAAAGTTAAAAAATAATAATTTATTATTAAAATAGAATGTCAGTGAGTCAGTTAGGAGAGCAGAGGAAAAGAGATTTCTAAATATAAGGTCGGTTGTTCGGATTTATTTTTAAGATTATTATTATTGAGTCTTTAGGAGATTTTGAAGGAAGAGCGGATCGGCTATTCAGGACAATAGCAGTAAGGTGGGATGAGGTTTAGATAATGGAGCCCACAACAGCTCTCTATCTTGAAAAAAAATATCATTTATCTCGCAGAAGGCTTTGATGGTTAAATATTACGTAATTAGCGGTCACCTATCGTCCCGACGGGAATGTGGTGGAAATCGACGCTTGTTGTCTCGCTTTATAAATATTTTTCTGAATCAGGTGTCTTCGATTCCAATGTCCTAATCTGACAGAGTTGCGACGAGGATGTTTTTTTTTTTTGAAAAGGTCATTCTCGCCTCACTTTTGAAATCTTCTAGAAATTCAGTTTTTTCCGTTTCTCAATTCGAATCCTCTCAAACTTCCAAATGTTTCCCCATCCACTTTTAATTTTTAATTTTTAACCTTGAAAATCATTATTTTAAATTTTGAGGATAATAAAAATGAAGATAATGCATTAAATTGTTTAGTATTTAATTTATCAATTTGATCATTTAATTACTGTATTCGAAATATTTAAGAATATTTAAGAATATTTATTTTATTAGATATACATTAAAAACAATTTTAAATGTTACTGAAAATCTTTTGACTATATCCACATGAATATCTTTTGACAAATTTAAATACTTTACCAATTTGACCTAGTGTCCACATGAATAAATCATTTATACTCTAATTTTATTATTATTGTTAATTTAGGATAATTTGGACATTCTCTATTTGATTATGTGTTGATGAAGTACTTCGTTCATGCATCATATTCTATTATATATTTACAAGTGCCAAATCTGTCGTCCCGACGAGAATTTTCTCCATGTTTTAATTCATTTTTAATAAAGATTTCCAACATTTCTCTCTATAATTTTATTCTTGTAATTGCTACATATTTTTTAATTTTTTAGATATAGTTCCATTAAATTATTTTTAATTTTAATATGATTTCTTAAAATACTCGGTATAATATAGCCAAATATATTTAAGTAACAAATAGCAGGTAAAATACAGTTAAGAAGGCAGAAACCCAGATAATACAATTAAAACTTGTTAAATATATGGTCGCATATATTTAAATAAAGTCATATACAAACAAATACGGACAAATACGAAATAATAGGAACAAATACGTGTGGATGGCGTGTGGTGTAAATAAAAGTATGGGGAGGGATATTTTTGTCAAATGAAGTTTTGTTTTATCTTTATCCGTATTTTGTTTTATTATCCTATAGCAACGAAAATTAGAACTTTAGCGACGAATTTTTTCATTGGTGTTTGTGTGTTGAGGATTGTATTCTATTATTATATTAGATATGATACTTTTTACGACCAATTTTGTTATATCTATTTTTTAGGTGTGTTTTTATTATCTATTTTTTAAATAGAAATTCTCTAAAATATTTTATCTCTTATATTACCCATTTTTCTTACTTTATCCTCCACCAAATAAGTTTATCTTTTTCTATTTCATACTGTTACTATTCCTTAATAATCATACAGAAATCCAAATGAAGAGTTTTTTTTTCCTGTATAGAGGGAGTATATGTTATGTACTAAGCTGTTTTGTCCCTTTTCCTCCCTCATTTCTTTTCAGCCTCGTTACCTGTCTCCGTATCAATGTCACCATGAACTTGTTAGACCATCTGTCTTAAATGTCTAATGTCATTCAAAACTGAGAAAATTGCATCTGAATATCCGTAAATTTGTTTGTATTTTAAAATTTTAAAAAATTAATTTAAATAAAAATAATAATTAGCTAACGAGTAAATGAATATATGAGTGATTTTCTGTACATAAAAAACTTACGAATGGTTCCATAAAAATTGTAATCCGCTGACAGCCTCGAAGTACGCATCGAAGGAATCATGAAACGACAGTGACGTCTTAGACTAGCTGCTCTTCAGGGTGAGAATCTCATGAGTCTGGTCCTAATACATGTTAAATAATTATTAAAATAGTGAATAATAACTAAAAAATAATTGAATAAAAACTATTTAGGCAACTGACCGCTATCTTTTGCGAACGTTGATCCACTAACTGAGTACGCTCTGGCGCGCGTGAGTGTGGACCAGCATTTCGTGAGGCGTGACTGGCCTCCCGAGCTGGACCTCCTACAAATAAAATAAAATATTAAATAATTAAATAAATTTAAAGTTTCTAATTGAATGGAAACTATTTAATTAATATATACCATGCGACGCCGGTGCTCGATCATGGATATGAAATTCGAGGTGTGAAGCGACGGCCGAACATTCCGATTCGCCTTCTGCCGCTACCGCGTTGTCTGATACTCAGGCGTACTCCATTGCACCATTCACTGGTCTCATGTAGGATCATCTATCCAAGTTGGCTTCTTCCGCTCCACTCGAGCGTTGTGGACAACGTCGTTGTAGCGCTTCGCTACCTGATTCTTCCGATTCTTCTGGACCTTCGATGGGCTCATATCTTCAGCTAAATCATCCCAGCGGAAGTGCGATAAAAACAAATATAAATAGTTAAGGGAAATATAAATTAAATATGTACTTGAAATAACAAGACATAAATAACATACCATACATGACGCAAACCAACGGTCCAAGACGCTCTACTGGCGTCCGAAACCTCCAGGCGTCCGCATCTGGCTGGGAGGTGATAATGTGAGTAGCCCAGCGCGCCACCTTGTGGCTGGGCTGCAACCTACAAATGGTAATCGAGTTAGTTTATGAAACAGTTTGAAACTAAATATACAAAAACCTAGCATCCCGCCAGTCCAGCTCAGATGCCAAATAGCGTTGGGATCGAGAATCCGTGCCGGACGATCTGCTCGAGCACCTCTAACCGCCGAGGCGGCGACATCTGTTTCGGCCGAAGTGCTCGGACCACTTGACCCCGCCAAGTCACGATCACCCTGTCGGGGTGAACCCGAGAGAGAGAACTCGAGACCGTGGAGAGCTCGAAGTCGATGTCGTCCGACTCCGATCTCTCCGAGCTCCGGGTATGTGGTGCCTCGGCCTCATCACGCTTTGCGTCTGGCAGATCCTTACCAAACTCGGGAATGTCTCCCAAGTCTCGTGGCAGGCGTGCCCCACGACGAATATGTCCAATTATAATCTCAATTTTTTAAAACAATACAAATTACAAAATAAGTCCATAATAGCTAAATAATTACATAATTTATGTCATAATGAATAAATTATATAATTAGTCCCTAATAACTAATAAATTATACAATTAGTTCGTAATCCTTGACCTAATACTTGAACAGTAATAAATTCACAAAATAACAAATAGCAACAACAACTACAAAATAACAATTACAATTACAATAATAAAACTTCAATATCTATACATACATACAAATTCACAAAACAACAAAGTATTGCATTACCTACACATACATACAAATTTCAAATTCAATACTTATACATACATACAATTCAATAATATCAATTCAAATTTAACAACAAGTATCAATTCAACAAATATCAAAAATCAATTCAACAATATCATTATCAATTTCAAATTCAACAATTGTCAATTCAACAATATCAACAAATAATTCAAATTACGGTGATATCTTACGAATGATGAGTGGGAGGGAAACGGCGATGAAACGACGGCAAGCCGGACAACGGCTCGGCACACGGTGCGACGGGCAACGCAGGCGACATGCAATGCGGACGGTGTGGGCGACGGGCAGGGCAGACTCGTCAAACTTTTTTGACGAGTTTTAGAATATGAAGTTTTGTATATTCAGAAATTACTCGTTTCGTGTAGTTTTGCATTGTTTTGGCGTTAATTGAGGTCGACAGCAGGACCTTTCGTGTTTTGAAAGCTTCTAGAAGATGTGTCATTGATCCGATGGAGACGAAACAAAATATATTGGAAAGCTGACTCAAAATGATACAATTCATATGCTGGGCTCAAAAACTGATTCAGACATTAATAGGGTTAAAAATGAGCAAGAAATCAGAAAATTAAATAAAATTAGCATCCACGTTGACGCTAATTTAATAATTAAAAAATTAAGTTGAAAATTAGCGTCCACGTGGATACTAATTTATTTTTATTTTTTAAAATGTAAATATTAGCGTCTATGTGGACGCTGAGCTATTTCTAATTTCAAAATATAAATAGTAGCGTCCACGTATACGCCAATATTTTCTACCAAATTTTTGTTCCAATCCGTCTGTTGCGTCGTCCACGTGGACGCCAATATTTTCTGCCAAATTTTTGCACACAAATTAGCATCTATATTGACATCTGCGACCAATTGGACATCAAATATAACGTCCACAGTTCAGTCCACGTGAACACTACTATTTATATTTTGAAATATTTTTTTTGCGAGATTGTTGTAGTGACCACCTATGTTAACGATCATATATAATTATTGAAACAAAGCATACACAAATCACACAAATTGATTACTTTGTGCAACAGCTACAACAATCAATTAAAATTAAGATGAGCAAACCAATAGATATACATTGCAAAAGAATTTTTCATTCAAGATTAGAGCCTTTAATCCATCAAGCTCGCATCCCATACTAGAAACTCCATCATATCCTTGACCCCTATGCCTTAGATATGGACAATCTATGCTTAGAAAAAATTTCATCTATACCCCGTTTCAACAACATTGACGTGGTATTAAGAACAAGAACGAGCCCAATAAATCACTCAATTTATTGTTACTCTGAAGTGTAATGGCGTCATATATTTTAAAATTTTGTTTTCTAAACTTGATAGGGTATATGCCCCCAGCCATTGCTTTGCGGATGCTGAAAAGCAATTGATATGTTCTGGGAGTACTGTTTCACCAAAGAAGGCGAAGAAGACTCAGTCCGACTGATTTAGTATCCCACACATCTTCACGGCAATCCATTAAAAACAAGTTTGATTCTCATTTTGTATGCGGTTAATTTGCTTTTTTTTTTAAAAAAAAAAAAATTCAGGTAAGGTTTAATGTCCCCTTGATGTTTTTATTTTGTTTTTCAATTAAAGACTGAGTTTCGTAAAAAAAAGAAAATCAGATTTTTACCGAAATCCACTAGTAAAATATGAATTTTCCAGAAATCACCTGTAAAATTCGAAATTACCCAGAACCACCCAAAACATGACTAAACGAGTGCTTTTTTTATATATTTGTTTTTCGAATAATCAAAATTTTTGATATTTTTTAAAATAATTTTTTTTAAAAAAAACTGTTGGTTGTTGGTGATATTTTGTAATAAAAATATTTTAATGTGTTCTTGGTTATTTTGGATTTCACAGATTGTTTTTGATAGAAAACCCCTAATCGATTCTTATAAAAGAATAGGAAAAAGAATGTAAAATCAAGTTTGAAATTACCTTTCTGCCCTTCATTAAACAAAAGAAAAAGACTCAACTACCCTCTCTT
>JAWWMW010105532.1:0-10617 GCA_035048345.1 Echeveria elegans
TGTGGTGACATGGAATGCAATGATTGTAGGGTTGGCTCAGCAAGGGGAGTTTAAAGAAGCGCTGAATATGTTTCGAAAGATGCAGAACTTGGGTCTGAAGCCGGATGATATCACATTGGTGGGAGTTCTCAACTCGTGTGCCAACTCCGGAGCACTTGAGTTAGGGAAGTGGGTTAATGCTTATATTGATAGAAATGGGTTTAAAGCAGATGGATATATTGGGAATGCGTTAGTGGATATGTATTCGAAATGTGGAAACATAGATGAAGCAGTTCTAGTGTTTGCAAGCATGAAATGCAAAGATGTGTATTCATACACTTCACTGATTGTTGGGCTTGCTGCACATGGCCGAGCAGAAATGGCATTAAGTGTCTTCGCTGAGATGCCCAAAATGGTCATAAAACCAGATGAGGTGACTTTTGTTGGTGTTCTTACAGCTTGTAGTCACATGGGACTTGTAAAGGAAGGACAGAAGCATTTTGAGGATATGTCCAGTGTGTACAATCTTAGGCCGTTAACCGAGCATTATGGTTGTATGGTTGACATATTGGGTCGATCGGGATTGACTGAACAGGCAGAGGATTTTATTCTCAAAATGCCTATTGAACCAGACGCACTTGTATGGGGGGCATTATTGGGAGCTTGTAGTATTCACGGGAGAGTGGAGCAAGGACAGAGAGTACTTGAAAGACTAATAAAAATTGAACCTGAAAAAGATGGAGCCTACATTCTTATGTCGAACCTATACTCCTCAGCAAATCGATGGAAGGATGCAATAAAGTTGAGGAAGTCAATGAAAGAACAGAAACTGAAGAAAACTCCTGGATGTAGTTCGATTGAGTTGAATGCAAAAGTACACGAGTTTCGCAGAGGGGATAAGTCTCATCCAAAGATAAAACAAATAAATGACCTTCTGGACAACATCACATTCCAGATTAAGAATTTTGACCAAGTAACAGATTCGTGTGAGTTATTATAGAGCACAAATGTGCCCTATCAGAGAAATAAATGGACTGTGCCTTTCCGACTCATGCACCACACTTGATTAATGGATTAGAGACTTCAAGTTAACTGTATATGAAGGCAGGTAAACTTACAAAATTCTGCATCCTCTAGTTTCATATCTTATGAAGGGTATTCAGTGCGGAATTTAGTAAGATAATATTAAAACGCACCTTCAGCTTTACATGACTGCTTGGGATTACAAGTTCTTTGTTTTTTTATCATTCGAGGAGTGAATCAGATATTTGGCAGTGGGCCAGCAGTTATGCAGAATCGGTAGCAAACACTACCTCAGGGTAAGAACATACTGGTACTTCATTTTTCTTATTATGAAGTTCAAAGGTCTTCAGAGTAACTAGATAGACATAGACTCATACAGTATGCCCTATTGGGATACAGAGGGAGAAATTATTTCAGTGATTTAAGTCACGTACTGGAGTAATAATATGTAGCGAATAAGAACGAAGCAGTTGCGTTCTCATGAGTGAAGAATGATGTTTTTAACTATTGCTCTGCCAAAACTGAGCTTCAAGGTAGTTGATGACGTTCTTCCCTACCTGGAATGCTCTGGAAAGTATATCTGCAGGTATACGTGGGTTGGAACCAAAAACTGCATTGGCTATAGTGATCACTCCGGGGTTTTGGCTACTTAAAGCTGCAATAGCAACTGCTGGATACTTCCCAAGGTTCTGTTGGAAGTGAATCAGTCCTATAGGGAACACAAAGACATCTCCTTCTTTTAAATTTTTTGTGAAAAGAATATTGTTAGGGTTTGATGTCACGAAACCAACACGAAGAGTTCCCTCCAAGACTAGTAAAATCTCTGTGGCACGAGGATGGGTGTGGGGCGGGTTCAAGCCACCATTAGGGGCATAATCAATCCGAACCATCGATATACCTAAAGTGTTAAGTCCTGGCAGCTGATTCACAAACACTTGCGTCACGTTTGACCCAACTGCATTAGTTGTGTTTCCTGGTTTATTGAGACCTGAAAAGAGGAAGTCGTCTGGCGTAGTATAGTTTGGATTCTTGCAGAACTTCCCATTCACAAACACTGCAGAAAAAAAGTTTGTTAGAGCTGTTCGAAAACTCTGATATTTGGATCCAGAAGGCAATACTTACCACCACTCTTTATGTCGGAAATGGCAACACAAAAGTCCTGTAAGGAGCCGGGATCTGTAGAAGATGTCAAGGTAAAAGCAAATACTAGAAGCGCCAAACACACATTAAAGTACAAGAAGTTCATGCTGAAGTGTGAATCAACGTCAAATATCTGCAGCAGTCAATTGCAAATGGTTTTGTATGCAAAGTGATGATAGAATTTCAATCACAAACTAATCTATTTATACAAGGTTAGGAGGTTAGTTTACAAAGGCAGCATTTTCACATATTGTTACTTTTCTGAGGTTGAACCTTTCTTCAACTACTGCTCTAAGATATTGTCAGTCAAAATTTTCCTTTCAACTGCTGCGTAGACTATACACCTGAAGTTAAGTATACTTGCCCATTAGATGCTTGTGCAATGTCTGATCTGAAGGAGGCTCATGTATCTGTTGCTTGCTTAGGTGCAAACTTATTCGCAAGAGGTATGAAAAAGATACCTTAGGCTGCTTATGATATCTTAAGAATCTTGCAGCTAATGGAATTAGTTAGTTTTTTGGGTTCGAGCACTTTAGTTTCTTTTTAGGCAGTGGATATTTAAGTTTTGGGAAGTGTCAATGGATGAATGTCTGACATATCTGCAACTTTAACATACAGACTTGATATGTTTATGATTACATTAATATGGTGAACTGTTGCCTGTTTTCATTGCTTATCTTAACCATTTGAAAGCCGGAATAAATCTCTTTCTTCAAGTATGTAAGTGCATGAATTCAAAGACATTTGACATAGCTACACATTCCTGTCATTTTATTCTCAGTTTAATTGTACCTTTCTGCACTCAAATTTAGTTGTTGGGGAAATGGTTCTAGTCTCAACATTTCTTAATCAACCACCAAGGATTTGGTTACTGAATTTATTGACATTCTTGGAAATTCGTCCGACTGATTCTACTTTGTTGGTTTGCAGGTTTTGTGAGGTTGAATGATAGCATCCTATAGGATAATGTATATGAGAATGATTCTTGGAAATGTTCACCTTATACTTCACTGGTCATCTATCTTTATTTACTCAGGGTATGATACTGTTACAGTATCCAAAACTGGTCTTAGAATTGCTGTTAAATGCTTGCTGGGTGGCAGGTTTTGATACTCACAGTTCACATATTCATCTGATCTCTGTGCCAATATCATCTGACCCGCAATGCGTTAATATTTACGGAGTACTAATTTTGATAGTGTCAACTGTTACAGCTAATTGGCCATCCATATAATGTTCATAGGCCTGTCAATCACACCTGGGATATTTATGTAGGAATCAATAACGACTTGAATAACAGATACCCATAAGTTTTCCTTTGTATTTTACAGGCTAGAATAAAATTACAACACAATCATAAAAACCTACAGTCAAAGGAGGGATCCTATATTACAGCACAACTTTCTCAAGAGATCTGAGTAAACTGAAACATAAGCTGGAACCTAGATTCCTTAGTTTCCTTCGTGTTTTTGTAAGATTGTCCAAGAGATGCGTTGCTCTGTAAAGTTTTCCACTATGCTTGTTACAAAGCCTGCAGTTCAATAAAGAATAAACATTATGTTGCCATTCACCGCTGGAGCTGCATTTCAATGGTAACAAAAGTCCAACTAGCAGGACTGCCCACTGCGTCTACGTATCAGAACAGCCATCGTAGTACATTGATCTTCTTAAGCTTTTAATCACAACTTTTTGCTTGAAGTGTGAAGGGTATCTTTCCTCAGATGTAGGCCTTCCTTTGTTGACTGCAGGCCCAAGGCACTGGAAAACATTCTTTTTGCAGCCCCCAAATTTTCAACTCTAATGCGCTCCTTAATTATGGGCCTGGATTTCTCATTTTGAGGAATACCACCATTAGAAAGCTTACTGTTCTGGGATTCTTTGGGCATGCAGTCATGCGATGAACCAGTAGCTGGGTCATCCCTAGTTACACTTTGAAAGATATGCACATTCGGCACGGGGGAATCATGTATTTCTTGGTGTGTGTCACATTGAGAGGTAGCCACATTTTTTTCTTTTATGTCATGTTTAGCTGAGAGTTCCCTCCCTGGGCTATCATCTAGGAGCGAAGAATCTAGATTCAGCGTACTGGCTTTTTTGCCTAAAGCGTGGACAATCATACGCCGAGCAACCACGGGATCAGTTCGTGGCTTTGGCCTGACAGACTCTCGCACGCAATCTTTGTCTTCGGCAAATATACGCTCACGAGCAGCAAGATATGCCGCTTCCCTCTCCGCTAAGGAATATTTATGTGACTTTGACTCCAATGCTGAAATAATCAACTTGCATCCGTTAACTAACACACAAATCAAGACGCATGGTACAAATGCGCATTATTGCAACAAAAACATTATACTACACAGGTGACTTTGTAAAGACCTAAAAGATGAGTATTGTATCACAGTAATAGTAATTTATATACCCTTCTAACGAGTTAAAACGACGAAACAGAAAAATTGAATCAGATATGTCTAGAGTCTAGAATATTACATAATCATATACATTATGATCAATAAAGGCACGTTCTCAAGATAACATTGTACCAAGAGATTAACATATGCAACGAGATTGAATAATGCAGAAAAAAGTGCAGCTCTGTTGAGATATAATTTTGAACTATACCAGGTGACGATGCATCTATTTTTCTTAACAAATGGTTTGAAGCAACTGGAGATTCAGATTCATCGTACTGCCATAGAAAATCACTGACAAGGATCGAGGGTCTGCCAGCATAAATAAATTGCCGTTAGAATTAATCTCAATAAAAGTTGAGTTCAGAATCCACAAATAATCGTAAAGACCAATGCAAAACTAAATTATTTGATCACAACGCTAAAATTCTAATGGGAACAAAAATAATCAAACATAAAACTTAATGATAGAAATTGTCAAGAAAGTAAAGGGTTATTATATAACATGATGAGATAAATAAAACACGATGCAAAAAAAGGGAACTGGAATATAAGTCTTACATAATAAAAACAAAGCTGACAGAAACACGACACACCTCGATATTTTTCAATTAAATATAAAAACACCCAAGTAGAGGGATCAACAAAATCAGACAAAACTGTTTGACTTATAGCTGCAAGCAAGATGCATCTCTACTAATTATTCAGTTGTTGTCAGTTTTCCCAGCTGAAGTAATTTTACAGGTGCGTGTGGAAAAGTGTAAATCAACAAAAATATTATAAATAAATTTGGGAAACAAAATCATTTAACTTTACATTGATGTCTCCGGGCAGCGCTCCAAAATCAAGTGTCTTTCATCTCCTTCGCCAACAGATTCATGAACAAATCTACAATACGCAGCTGCACTTCTGAATCTTCACGACAAAGTAAAATGATGACGAGGATATAAAAATAAGACATCTACCCAAATATATCAGCAAGGCGGTGCAAGAGAAGTCGTTGGTAAGGATTCATAGGCTCTAACTCCATCAACCCATTTGGACTGCAAAATTGAATTAATAATAATTATGAATATGACATCCAGTACCAATGATAAACTGTAATCATGTTATCTGATCAAAATAAAACTCATAGCCGATACAGTATTACTGTCAGTACATGAAGCAAGAAAGCACACGTGATATTAGTTATGACTTATGAACAAACACTTAAAAACAATAGCAGAAACATCATGTTGATCTGATATGACGGTAATGCAAACGAGAAGCAATTCTGATATTGGAGTCAACAGTACAACAAAGGATACCTGGTTTCATGTTGGAGGAAGTTCACAAAGGCTTCTTCCATCGAAAGAACAAGGTGCTTGCATGGAAGATTATCCTTAACTAGACATGCTAATTCCTCAACCTGCAAACAACAGCTTTCTCAGAAACCAACCCATATAAGGAATCTGGCATAGCTAACCACCCAACAGTTCCACATTAAAATCAAACCCAGATCAAAAAGTTGTTAGCTTTAAACCAAAATTTGCAGTTCTAATCTTATACCATAAACCATTCAGACTTCATATCAAACCTATCAGGTTAACAACAATAATAACAGAAAAAAAGATTGATATTTGGAGAAGGAACGTACCATAGCGAATTCAGTCATCGTAGTGAAACTGAATAAACAAGGTATCGATTTGTCAAAACTCAAACCCCTCTCTTTCTCCCTTTTAGGTTTCCTATTGTTTTAGGATTTGGGGGTTTTCTGCAACGAGGGATTTGATCAGACATATTGTGCTTTAATAAACTTGTGGGTTTTGGATCGTTGCGTCACTTGCGTGGGTACGTTTGTACAAAATTTATATAAAGTAACAAGTGTACTACCGCCCGTCGTTCTGACGGGGAGTCATCGTCCCGAATGCGCAATCGAATTTAAATGAGTATTTTAAAAATATTATTTCATGCACAATTTGTGTTTATTTTAAAATTTTACATTTTTTTACATTTTTTACATTTTTTTACAATTTTTTGTAATTTTTTGTAATTTTATTATTTACTTAGGTTTAGTATTTTATTATTTAGTTAGGTTTAGTTAGAGGTTATAATTTTATTAATATTTTATTATTTAGTTAGGTTTAGTATTTTATTATTTAGTTAGAGGTTAGTTGAGGTTGAATTAGTTGATGGTGGACATCCGGTTGGATGTTCTATTATATCCATAGATAGATAAGAAGATAGATATTCTTTGTGACAAGTTGGTAGCACACTAATGGATTGACACGTGGTTGTACTGAAAGTTAGTTCATCCGGTCGAAATTCGAATCTTACCATGCCCTCAACCAATGGTCCGGATCATGAATAAATAATATTATTAAATATATTTTATAGTATTATATTAAAACTAGTTGCGCTCTCGTCGTTCCGACAGAAATTTTTTTTATCTCCATTTGATTAATCTAAAAATGTAAAATGTTTTCCACTTAATTTTTTTAATATTAATTTGGAATATTTTTAATTTTTAGTTTTAATTTTTAATTTTTAATTTTTTAATTTTTAATTTTTAATTTTTAATTTTTAATTTTTTCCTTTTCCTTTTCCTAATCTTTTATAAATATAGATTATATAAAATTAATTTATTTCAAAAATATTTATAAGTATTATATTTTAACTTAGTGTTTTTGTTTTTGTTTATTATATAATTATATTTATAAACAATTGAAATCATTTGATTATAAATATTATTGTAAAAAATTTTATTACAATTTTCCAATGAATGAGAATTGTTCCACGGTTGAGGAGAGAATAGAAGCTCTCACTCTTCCACGGAATTGCTCCACGGTTGAGGAGAGAATAGTAGCTCTCACCCTTCCACAGATTCAGCCGTAGACGGGGAGAGAAAATCAACTGGGTTCCACAAAGTAAATGCAGAACAACAACCAGTTATTCCAAATGCACCGAATTGAACCATCGCTTGGTATCAAACATCCGTCGTAGACACTCATCCTCCAAATCATCACCATAATCCAGTAATAACTCCAAAAGCTGACCACCGCCTCAAAGATCTCTCCAATATGTAACCACCTGATTCGATTTTCCTCTTTTCAAATTACAGCCCATGGACCGCCTTCACTGCGATGCTATAGCTTGTATGACGAAACAACGCCTCAGTCTCCTTTGTCCACTAGCCACCGGAGTCCCGTCCGACCTCTTCACCAAAACAGCAACACACAAAAGCAACTCAGTCTTTAATATCCAAAGCCCCTTCACTAATCTTCAATATCACTTCCAATGATGAATTCCGAAAATCCCTAAGAAATCCCACCACAGAAATGGAGATCCGCAGCGAACCGATTTACATCCAAGACCGGATTGTCCAAATTCGAAATTGAAGCTTCGACTGTTGAACCATTCATGGCGCAGGAGATGGGATACCTAAAGGGTTGAAAAGTCAGGATCTTGCAGAGTGGGCGACGTCGAGGGAGGTTGGAGATGCGGTTGATGATGTTGGATTGGACGGTTAATGGTGGGGATACGGTCGGAGAGGAGGAGGAGAGGATTCAAAGATTACAAATACAGATCAATTCATACCCTCCACAACATCTGAATTTTGTCTGATGAAATTCGGATGACGACAAGGGGATGAGCCCGGCCGTTGTTGAAGGGTTGATGACCGGAGCGGCGTTTCCTACAGAGCGTTTGAACGGGTGCGAGGATTTAGTCACTCCATTTTCAATTCTGGTTTTGCTGCTTTATGAAAGGCTATTATTTGTTCATTAATTAGGGTGTGGGGAGGGAACCTAATTCCCATTGGAGAGCTTCTCTCTCTAGGCGATTTTCGGTGGTTTTCTTTTCTGTGCGCCGTTCGTGTGTTTCCGGCCAGCATGGCCTCGTTCGCCGTCCACCATCCTGCCCCCAAGCCGCCTGATATTCATACCTGGTGCGGAGATGGAGGTCTGTTGACCAAAAATCCAGAAACCCTTCCCAATTCTGACAACCATCGGACTTCTCCTGGCGACCTGAACGGTGCGTCCCTTCCTGCCTCCTGTCCGGTCTTCATGGCTTCATCCAGCCGTCGCTCTCCCTCGCCTAAGGCCCCCATCATCCGTGGAGGCTTCGTCGCTCAATCGTCGCGGTCTTTGAACACTAACATCCCTACAGCGACCTCGGCTGCGGGGATTAACCCGGCGTCTACTCGACCGAATTTGACATCGATGAATCAGCATGGTGGTCGCCCTGATGTTGCGAGAGGTCCTACGGCTTCGTCTTCTACTATTCCTAGCAATCCGGTGATTTCCTATGCAAAGGTAGTCGCCTCGTCTTCTTCTCAGCCGCAACATGATGCGAGGCCTGTCGAGCCTAAACCTAAGGTGCAGCCCCATTTCCCCATAGTTCATTTGCCTGCAAGATAAGTGGGGGTTAAGGACGGTAACCTGGCCGTGAGTTTTTCAAGTGCTAAAATCGGAGCTTGTGTGAAGCTCTTTGCTCACTCTCTTATTGCCAAGTTTACGGTCGGTCGTCCTAATCTTGCTGAAATCTATCATACTTTCAAGGCTCATTGGTCAATTACTGGTCGTGCTTCAATAAGTGAGATATGGGACAGCCGTCACGTCCTTATTATCTTTGATTCGGAAGAAGATGTGCGTGTGGCTCTTTCTTCTTCTCTTAACAAAATTGGTCATGCTTATTTCCGCCTTTTTCGATGGTACGCTGATTATAACCCAAAGACGGAGTCCACGGTAACTACTATATGGGTTAGACTTCCCAACCTCCCCTTACACATATATTCTAGCTCTTTTATTGAAGCAATTGTTTCCACCTTTGGTTATTTTGTTGGTATTGATGACCGCACAAAAGCATGTACGGCCTTAAAATATGCTAGAGCTTGCGTTGAGCTTGACGTAACAAAGCCCATTCCCAAGGCTGTTTGGATTAATTTGCCAGATAATAGAAGCTATTGGCAAGATATTGAGATCGAGAGCAAGCTCTCCTACTGCCCAAAATGCAAGGTTCATGGGCATTCGCTGGACTCATGCAGGAAAAGGAAGAATACTAAGAGTAATGGTCCGAGGCCTATTGTTGATAATGTGGCTCGCAAGGAGGATCATGTGTCTCAGACCAGCAGAGACAAGCAAGCTATTTCTAATCCCACGGCTGCTCCAGCTGGAGAGGATGAGCATTGGCAAAAGGTGGTTAACAAGAAGAGCATGAAGCAGGCGGCTAGAGGTATCTACGTCCTTAAAGTGCTGATCAAAGATTTGCACTCGGAGGTGGAGGGTGTCGCTCCAGCGGTAGCTCCTTCCAAAAGCCTTGAGATTATTCCCTACACTGAGCCGAGGACTGTGTTGAAGGATGACAGGGCTCCTAGTAATGAAGATCAAAGTCAAGCTGCCAAAGCTCTAGAGGTCCCGAAGTCTCCAAGGTCTGCAGAAGTCCATTTCAATGAGGAGATGCAGTCTTATGTTCACAAGGATGGTTTGGAGCACTATTCCAACATTTTGACCAGAATTGGTACAGGCACGGATAACCATGGGGAGGTGAGTTATATCATGCAAAGGTCTAAAAAGAAAGATACCACAGGCGGCAAGCACTGCCTTTCCCCTAAGTCTAAATGATTAGTGGCCTTTGCTGGAATGCTCGAGGTATCTCCAATAAAGGTACCATCTCTTATGTAAAGTCTATATTACGCCGTCATAATATTACTTTTTGTGCTATTTTGGAACCAAAAGCGGGGGAGAAAAAAATCTTTTCTGTGGCCAAGAGGCTCGGTTTCCAAAGCTTTTTGCAGGGTCTTCCAGGCAACTCTCATATCTGGATCTTTCATAAAGAGGATCTTTCGGTTTCTATTGAGACTATCTCGGCCCAACACATCTCATGCATGGTGAGCCACGCTGCTTCTTCTTTCTTAGTTGTATGCTCTGTCATTTATGCTTCTAACAAGGTAGTGGATAGAAGGAGTCTTTGGAATGATCTTTCCGATGAAGCTAGTCATGTTAATGGTCCTTGGATCCTTATGGGGGATTTCAATGCTATCTCTCATATTGATGACAAGGCTGGTGGTAGGCAGTATGGTTCTAAGTCC
>JAWWMW010105541.1:0-10617 GCA_035048345.1 Echeveria elegans
GTTGTTGGCTTATTGTACATGCTCACCTGTCTTCTCGAAGAATCTCAGAACTGAGAATAAACTTATAACCAGGGTTTACATTCTTGGATTTTTTTTCACGTTTTTAACCTTGTTTTCTTTTGGATTTCCGGTGCATGGTTATATCAAAACGATTCTCATGGTGTATATGCATTTGCCATGTTCATCTGTCTCCTTGGCGAACTGGCTATGAAATCAACTTCAAGTCCAGCAGTGACGCACAGAGTTTACATCGAAGTGTTGAGTACGTAAGGATGATGAAACTGAGATACAATGGTTTGCTTTTAGGGGTTGAGTTTACTAAGCTTTTTCTGGCTAATGACGAGTTGGATTATTTGAGATTCAGATATTTGCTGGGTTGACATTGCCAGTTGATGAATCCTCAGGATAGCAAAGGTGAGTCCTGACGGCCTTCGCACATTTGTAGTCAAGTATCTTTTAGTCTACCGAATGCGAGCTAGATACTAGAGACTTGTACACTACTAAAGGACTAAATTATGTATGTTTTTAGTCGATAAATTAATTGAAGTGTGAACTTGGGCTGGACCCGAGGAAAGTGGCTCAGCCCAGTACAGTCAGCATGCCATCTCAGCAAAGGAGTGCTGAGTCACGTCTTTTGGGCGTTCTGGGCGAATCAGGCGTGGAACGCGTGGAAGGGTTTTTTGCACAGTCATTTAAAAAGGGGCATGAGAGAGAAGCAGGAATCTCACTCTGATGCGTTTTTCTTTCTCTTTCATAAGGCAATTTTTCTCAGCGTGACGAAGAAAGCGACTATGATTTTGAGCGTGAAAGAGTGATCGGTTGGAGTTGGTGCTGTCGAGAGAAGTGTAGATCGGGCAAGGATCTTCCGGTTGAGCCTTGAGTCGCCAAGTTTGGTGGTGGTGAAGGTGTTCAGTCTCAGAGGTTGAGAACTGAAGGTTTTCAGGGAAGTCCTCTTGTCAGTTCTTGGTTATTTCTCTGTTATTCTAGCATTACTCTATTCTGATGCGACTAAGCTGTAGTCTGAACTGTTGGTGTAATTCTTGAACGGTTTGCTTAGTGAATTAACCGAGCCATTGACGCTCAACGTGTAGTAAAGGCCGCAAGGTCATATAACCACGGGATAAAAAAGTTCTTGTGTATTGTCCTTAATTTTCTTTACTTGTTGTTCAATTCTTTAATTGGTACTCAGGTTAGAATTAGGACAGGGAGAGGAATATACAGTTTGCGCTTATTCTTGTGCAGTATTAGTCACTGTTGTGCATCACACAATGCTAGTATAGAATTGTTAGTGCATAGTTGGTAATTAGTCAAGTTTCCGCAAAGAACAGGCAGAGTATAGTTAGCTATTTAACTATCTAGGCTTGAGGAAATAGTAATCTAGGACTACTAGATTCACAACATTAATGTTGGATTTAAAGGGTCACACTCACATTAGCGGTTAGCCTGAGTTAAATATAAACTGTTATTTGCAAATGAGATTGACTCTACTTTTAGGGGACTTGCTTGACACGGTGAGTGATCATTCCCATCGCATGGAGACTGTCGCATTGTGCTGTTTCTGAAAACAGGCTAAGTTATAGCTGGTATGTTTCATTGAGTATGAGTATACTAAGTTTAGATATGCTTCAAAAGGGTTGTAAAGATCATGTTTCTTTTTGGCTAGCTATTGTTTCCCTGTAAAGAGCATTATTTCTCGGCTGTTTGGGAGCACCACAAGATGTCTGAAACTCATATTATTGCAACATCTCTTGTCTGAAACACAGCGCAAGAGTCTATGAATTGTGATGATATTATGATGTTTGGGTGATCAAGGAAGCAAGGTTTGGGGTAAGGAGCAGGAAGATGAGAAGAGATAAAGTACCCTATTTCAGAGGGGGCTGGTTAAGCACGCAAAGACGACATGTTTGGAGCTACAAACCAAATATATACAAGAAGACGAAATTCTCAATGCAACAACTGAATTACTTCTCTGTTTCTTCTTTGTTCATATATATGAAACTTCATCAATACCACACACACCACTGCTACATTACTCCATATGACTCCTCTTCTTTCTCTCACTAGCTACAGTACCACCACCCCAACTTATTTTTGTGAGATCGTCAACTGTACACTCATACATGTACACATGTACATGTTCATGGTGTATTATAAACATTGCTGAACATGTGTGATGGTATATTATAAAGTTATGAAAATGATGTAACAAGGTTCTAAGTAAAAGAATCAACCATCACACAGTAAAAACACAACTAGACCACAGATGTTTCAGTGATAAACTTAATAGGATCAGTTGTGATCATTCAGATGATGACTACTTACTTGTTCGAAGTATTGTCCATAAATGACCGGCAAGTTAATTAGTGACAAAAGTGAGATAAAAATGAAGGATAGGAATGGTCCCCTAAATATAGGTCATGAGTGGTCACTAGTTGCAAAGCTCTCATGGTGCCCCCCCTGCACAGTCAAAAGTGTTTTTCTTTATTGACCCCTCTTAGTCCCAGAGATAAATGATGCATGCTGTTGCTAGCGGTTGCTGTGCAGCCTAGTTGTTAGGGTTAGCATTAATTTGCATTTCTAGCTCTCCAATTGGCGTTCTCATCAAATGACCATGATTGTTAGTATTCATGACCATAAAAAAGAACTCGCACTAACTCCCTCAATATTTATGTTCTGCTTCGTGCACTAGGTACTTTGTTAACCCAGCCATGATAATTTAGAGAGTAAAGAAAATGTTACTCATCTTCCGATCAAGCTAGCAGCTTACCCATGGCAGACCCAGATGCATTACCATGGTTCTGCATTTTGATACAGTAGTAATAGATTTTTTTGATAATTAATTGCATATACTATTTAACATTGAGATCTAAATGAAAGCTACCCAATCGCAAACAGTACTCCCAAGTCACAACTGGTTGATGATATCTCAGATTATGAACTCTATCAGTGCTTTTCGTGAATGGAAATGATCAAATAAAATATATAAATACGTACTAAAGTGCATGCTGGACAGCCAGTAATCAGCAGCTTTAAACATTCTCCGGTGAACTGTAAATTGAAATGAATGGGTTTATTAGCAGCATCAACAGCAGCTGCTTCTGGTGCGTTGAGTCTATGACTCTATAACCTTCTGAATTCATTACTTCATCTCTCCCCCTCCCTCTCTCTATCCTTGCCATACTCTCTGTCTCCCCCGTAGGGCAAATTTTTCACTCTCCCTCATCAATTCTGCCTCAATTTCAAGTCATTAAGACACATTTAACATTGTGACATCATTGGCAGTATTTTCAGTCCGAAGAATGAATAAAATGTCATATAATGTTGTGCGTAGCCGTAGATAGACATGTAGCTAGATGTAGGGATTTGATGAGCGTCACTTAAAAAAGATGTATTTTACAGTAAATTGAATTACTAAATAAGGTCAAGCAAGCTGTCCAGTTAAGGTTCGATTTTGTAGTTTATTCAGTTGACAAAGATTGACATAGATTCTCTCAAAATTGCAACTACAGCAGTTGTTTATTGTAGGTTTTAGCCGCAGAAGTAGTAGTAGTAGTAGCCAACTCTATACCAAATATTACTTAAATAATAAGAGTGCATAATTTAATACTCACCTTTCGATGTGTTTTAGAGTAATCTAAAGATTGAGTTCTCTAGCTAGTTGATTAACTGTGTGTTGATTTCTGAGGTGTCGTTCGCATATCTAGCTACTACATACATACCATGCGGCTTGTAATTGATAAGCCAGCACAAGTACTTGCAGTATGTTGTTCACTTGTTCCCCACTTCAAGCAGTAAAAATTTACCCTAGCCACCCAAAGCCACCGTTACTTTATGCTGCTAAGTTGATTCCTCGCTTTAATCGTTGCTCATGAATCTTCTAGCTAGGGTTTGGTCTTTGTTGGGAGATAATGAGTTGTGTGAACTGTGAAGTGTTAATTATACACCAGGAATACAAGCTTATCATATGTAAGGGACCCACTCACACTCCTGTCATAGATCGTATGAAAACTCAAGAACTCAAAAACATAAATGCAAAAACTGGCCATACGATTATCATATTTATCAAACATCATTTCTTCTACAAAAACAAAAAATAAAAAGGGCTCGGAGAACTGGATGTGGAGTAGCGTTGAACAGTTCCCAGTTCATTTCTAACTTGACATGTCCTATTTCTCTCCCTACATGTAGATCTCCTTAGTTCCCACACTCATTTCATCCACTTTACGATCAGTCTTACAATGCCCACCTCAACCTTATCGTACAAATATACGCATCATCCAGACATCCACATATATCAACAGCTCCATGTCAAGCTAGCTGACTCATTATATCGATCCCACCAGAGCATATCTTCCTACATCTGAACTAAGAAGGTGGTAGTTGTACACTAATTACTAACTTGCTCATTCATGATTATTTTCCCCATCAGCTGAAACCCTAATTTTGCATGCTAAATTGTTAACCCTAGTTCTCATTTGAACTATACAGCCCTGATTTGCATGAAGCCATTTTAATGTTGAGTGTCATCAACTGAAAGTGTGTATTAATGTGTAATCAAGCATAAGAGACTATTACTAAAAATTGGAGAATATAATCTGATATGATAGGTTTAAGTTACTGGTGGGTAAGATGAATGAAGTTGGAAATAACTGATATTACATCAAAAACAGATATGTGAAACATACTTGATGTTTCAACTCTTGTCTTCTCATCATGCATCTCTCTCACTACACTTGATCATAAAACCTGTCTTGAAACCGGTTGATTGCCAATGAAAGATCCAACCGTGCAGGTTGCAGCTGCTGTTGATGTGACGTCCCTTTAAACCCTCTCATTCCCCAACTCAATCCATCATCATGAATAACCCTACCTTGATGAACATTTGAAACACTAGTATGCATTGATGCCACTCCATTCTCTCCCATGCAATTATTAGTACTTCCCAAACTGCTAGGTCCAACAGGAGCTCCAATGCAGGTGTAGTTTGTTGCCTCCGGACCGTTAATTCCAAGCACATGTCCAACATAGTAATTTGAGGGATGATACTGAGATGGGTAGGACAAAGGAGGCCGTGGGGGCGAGGGATGCAAGTATGCCTGAGCCTGGTTTTGCTGGATGTGTAAAGCAGTTGATGACTGTGTGCTTGCGGGAAGTCTCATTGAAACCGGTTGTTGCACAGGATATGCTGGTCTGAAGTATAGGGTTGAATCCACCATAGGTTGATGAAACCCTCTGTGAAATATCCACATAGAACTTCATGAGTTAATAACTTTAAATCAACAAGCAGATGCCTCATTTATAAACAACAACAAAAATGAACTACAACCCTAGGTGATGAGCAGGGAGTCCATGAACGGTAGATATGCTGTTTTCATTGCTGAAAACCAGCATACGAGCTTTGTTTAATGTCTCTGTCTCCCTCTCTGAACAAAACCCAAATTGAAAACGAAATCACAATCAAATTAATCATAACAAAGCTAACTGAAAAAAGAATCTCTTCCAATTCTCTCACTATCTTGTTTTGTGTAGTTTTGGAAATGTGTGAAGAGAATTTAAGTTTGAGCTAGGGTTCGCTCGCCTGGGCGATGACGGTTCATGTGACCTCCAAGTGCTTGAGATTTGCAGAACTTAAGAGAGCAAAACCTACACTCGTACACCTTACCACTCTCATCATCGTTCTTCCTCCTCCTACGGCTTTGGCCTATGTAGGGTTTTGGAACCACTAGATCACCAAATGGAAGTTGAATATGTGGAGTAAAATTGTGAAATGGCGGTCCTGAGTACCTGAGGAAGAACTTCCTGCATCAAACTGGGTTTTTTTGACATTGTCTCTTTTACTGAAGTCCTCTGGAAGATCGTTGAGATTTAAAGGATTGTCGACCTCATCATTCCTATAATATTACTACAAAAAAAATCACATTTAGCGACCACAAAAATGGTCGCTAAAAAAGGCACGCTGGTTGCTAATCGCTAGGGGTGGCAATTTGCCCCGCCGCCCTGCCCTGCCCCGCCCTGCCCTGCAAGCCAAATGGGGCAGGGCAGGTCGGAAATTTTTTGACCCGCGCTGCCCTGCCCTGCCCCGCCCCGCGATTAATCCTAATTAATCTCTAATTAACCCTAATTAACCCTAATTAATCCTAATTAATCATAATTAACCTCTAATTAATCCTTAATTAACCCTAATTAATTATAATTAACCCTAATTACCCATAATTATTCGCGGGGCAGGGCAGGTCGGCTGTGGGTCAACGCGGGGCAGGGCAGGGCAATTTTGCCCCGAGCACAGGGCAGAGCAGGCCAGGTCCGACCCGCGCAGGGCAGGTCGCAATTTGGCTCCGACCTGCCCCGTTGCCACCCCTAGTTACTAATCATACCTTGTTGTACTTACTGTCAAAAAAAAAAATACTCCCTCCGTATCACACTGTTGATTTACTATTCATTTTGAATCATTTCAAATAATCTGACTTATTATTAATTAAAGAAACTTTTTTCATAAAGTTTTATATTATTATCTTTGTAATTATTAAAAGAAAAAAATATTTAATGCTTGTTAACTAAATATACAGAATAGTTGAAGGATAAAATTATATAATCCCTCTGTCCTTTTTTGTTCTTCCTGTTTCTATTTTTAATGTCTCATTTTATTCTTTCTGTTTCCATTTTAGGTAATTCTCTTTCCTACTTTATCTCTCAGATAACATTCTCTTTCATACTTTATTCTCCACTCACTTATATTTATCTTATTTTATCTCTCACACTCTTATTATTTCTTAAAAATGTGCAACAACCCAAACAGAAAATTCATTTCAGGATGGAAGGAGTAAGTGTTATTAGCTTTCTTAATATGCATGAAACTTGAATAGGGACTTATAATATATATAAGTGAGAGTGTATAAGTTAGAAAGATTACACAAACTATAACCCGAAAGTATTTGATAATTTTGGAGAATTTCTTTTGAAAAAAATATTGTTGAAAATAATAAAAAGATTAAATTATTAACATATCAAATCACAATTTGAAGTCTAAAGTAAAAAATGAGGTGTCCCAATTAATTGTACTCCATCCGTTTCATATTTTTCTTTTCTTTTCATTTCATTTTTTGATATTTTAAAATTTTCTTCTCATTATCTTAAATAAAAAAAACTTTTTTCTCTTATACTTACATTCTCTCTCCAATCTATTTACTTTTTACTTATGTCTTTTCTTATCTTACATAATTTAAATTTTTTTTAAAACTGTATCAAATACCCAGAGGAAAAAAAAACGGAGGGAGGAGTATACAAGTGAATTCAATAATACTAGAAAATTGAAGTATGAAGCAAAAAAGTATAGATTATATACCTGATCAGAGGTCATCATCACATCACTCCCTCCTTGATCCACCCACTTCTTCTCTTTCCTTCTTTTTTTTTTTTATATAGAAGAAAACATTCATTATTCAATCTACAGCAGCATCTGTCGCTGGCTCCGCCCGTCCGTGACTCCCGCTGCTGTATCTCTATTTCTGCTTCCTTCCTCCTTCCTACCAATCCCAATCTCAAACTCACCAATCCTTCAGCTAGAAGAAACACAATCCCATTAGAAATTAGATCCTTCGCCTCCTCGTCCACACCCCAACATCATCATCGCATTCCTCAAAAACACCAAAAACAAAGCACAAAAGTCCAATCTTTGTCAAACCCCACTTCCCAAAATTCACATATTTTCCCCCAGTCGACTCTCATTCCTCCAACTCCCAATCCCAAAACCCCCTGCTGTCTGAGGTTCATGTAAAGATTGAAACTTTATGGAAATCAAGCTGAGGAAGCGGAGTAAATGGATGCTCCCTTTGATCGTCTCGCTGCTCATAACCCTTGTTTTGCTCCTGCTGTCCATCTCGCTTTCCCACCATGTTTTCAACCCTAAGTCAACACCGTCAATGACTAAACCCTACTTCGTTGAACAAATGCTTCACGTCACTCCAACCTTGCCAGACCCTGTTCCCAAGTTGGCCTACTTGATCTCCGGCTCCAGAGGCGATGGGGCGACGCTCGAACGGACTCTTAAGGCGCTGTACCATCCCAGGAACCAGTATGTTGTGCATTTGGATTTAGAAGCGTCTGTTGCGGAGAGGCTGGAGTTGTTCCAGTTTGTGGAAAATGATGCGGTTTTTAGCCAGGTAGGGAATGTGAGGATGATGGTGAGAGCTAATCTGGTGACGTATCGAGGCCCGACGATGGTCACTAATACGCTACATGCTGCTGCTGTTTTGCTGAGGGAAGCTGGGGAGTGGGATTGGTTTATTAATTTGAGTGCTTCTGATTATCCGCTGGTGACTCAAGATGGTGAGTTACACTTGACTTTTTGCGAAATGGCATTGTGGATTTGTTTATGCGTTTTCAGGTCTTAGTGTTTCCGCGTGATTAAGTTTGGACTTTTTACCATGGGATTATATATTAGCATTTTCTTAGACATATTTGAAATGTGAACTTATTTCCAAAAAATGTATATATATGTAAATTGAGCACGAGCAGGTCTACATTTTAGATGAAACAAATTTGTTGGCAACAAGCCTTTGTGTGACTGCCCATCCCTCGCCGGTCTCCTTTTTTAGATTTGGATGATAGCGTCTGACGTTGTAATTTGTGTTGGATTCCCCAAATCTCGTGGTTTTGATTAGTTGAGGACTTATTTGGTTGATCCAAAGCTGAGTCATGGCATATGGCTCTATAGGAGTTCAGTTTGATGATTGATCTATTGGCAAGATATCTTAGGAATTTAGGGTCGTAGGGAATCGCTTTGAATTTCGCTTCGTGAACTCTGAAGTTTACATGTTGTCTTTTTTTTTGCCTCTCTACAACCGAGACTCATTTGGTGCTTTTTTTTGGAATTCGGGGACAGATTTATTACATGCGTTGTCATCTATTCCGAGGGAAATGAACTTCATTGAGCATACAAGCGACATCAGTTGGAAAGAGTATGTAACTAAAGATTTCATCAATGAAAGTTTGTTGGTATATGTATAGACAAGATTTACGCCTCTGTGAGATTTAGAAAGCTGTCCTGCGTTTATATTCACGTTACAGGCATCATAGAGCCAGACCAATCTTAATAGATCCAGGACTTTACAATTTAACAAAGTCGGATGTTTTTTGGGCATCAAACAAGAGAGGAATGCCAACATCATTCAAGCTATTTACAGGCAAGCCACTAAATGATCCACTTTTACTACCGCTAAATGTAGTAGAAGCTTTTCCTTAAATTTCTTTGCTAACATGGTCTGCAGGGTCTGCTTGGATGATGCTCTCTCGTTCATTCATGGAGTACACATTGTGGGGATGGGATAACCTTCCGAGAAAAGTTCTGATGTACTACGCAAACTTCCTATCCTCACCTGAAGGATACTTCCACACTGTGATCTGCAACATTGATGCATTCAGAAATACAACGGTGAACCATGACTTGCATTTCATTTCCTGGGACAACCCTCCCAAGCAGCACCCTCATTTTCTAACTATAGACGAGTATCAGAAAATGGTCGACAGTAATGCTCCATTTGCCAGGAAGTTCGGTAGGGATGAACCAGTTCTTGACAGAATTGATTCTGAGCTTCTGCACCGGGATGGTCATGGGTTTTTTCCTGGTGGGTGGTTTGTAGGCGAAGGAAAACCGAGCTTAGATATGTCTGAATTTATGAGGAATAGCACATTTTTGAAACCTGGTCCAGGAGCTGAAAGGCTCAAACGACTGATTGACAGCCTGATCAACCACAAAGATTTCCACTTGACGCACTGTATATGACTTCTGGCTCACCAAATGCTCTCGGTAAGTGATGTATTATTGCACCGTGGAGACTTTTATAATGAGCATAGGATGTCTGGCATGAAACAAACTGGCTGCATCCGGATACAAAATTCATTATAAATTTGAAGATAAAACGGCCACAAGATTTCTCTGATAGACCAGATGGCTCAGCCTCTCTTCTTTTGGGGCCTTTTTGTGTGTTGAACGAGCTTTGCCCAGAGGCAGATGTAAAATAAAATGAGCCATATTTTGCTTCTTTGGTGGGCATTTTGCGCAGGCATACTTATAATCATTTTCAAGGGCAAAATCAAACAAGGTAGCATCAAGGTGGTTTTGTAATTTGGAATTATCGATACTTTTATGTATTTTGGAATTTAAAAAAATAGCGTCGTAGATGAAAAAAATTTCAGAGCAGTTACAGTCCATTTTGGTAGACTATGAGTTGGACTGACCTTCCCGATTCACCGACGAACCAACCGATAGGTTGGATCTTCTGATAATCTTGGATTTTTTCCCGAGCCATCTCTTAGTTCGGATAATCTTACTATTCATCATAGTTTTGTTAATTAAATACGTTCACATATATTACACAGGGAGTGGATCAAATAAAAAGGAGTGTTTAAAAAAAAAGTATAAAAAGATCATGTCCATTCATTTGATTCATCATACGTTCCAGATTAAATTACAATATTAAATGATATTTAAATTAAAAAAGACAAATATGGAAACATAATATTTATATTGATCCTTAATAGATTGTTCGACATTTTTAATGAGTATTCTTCTCATTTTGACGGTAAAAAAAATATGTTTGAAGAGACAACATCATGCTA
>JAWWMW010105551.1:0-20670 GCA_035048345.1 Echeveria elegans
GTGGTCGCAAAAGGGTATTAGCGACCACATTGAGGTTGTTTGCGACCACGTGGGTGGTCGCAAAATTGACTTTTTTTGTAGTGTCACTTCTTACCCTCTGCGTAAGTGTTTCAGAAATTCAATATGTCAAATAACAGCGTAGTTGGAGATAATCAGGGGAACCTAAACCCTGATGTGCAGGACAATAACCTCCTGCGCTGGCACGCAGACCTTCATAGACAGATCGATCAACTACAAGCAGTCGCGCATCTTGCGCGAGACACGAACCGACGCACCATGAAGGATATGTCAGCACCACTCAATATCGACCAACCATGGTGCATTGTCCTTTTGGACGTTGGAAATTTCGAACTAAGGAGTGGTTTGGTTCACTGTCTCCCAAAATTTCATGGGATGAGTTGTGAGAATCCAATCAATCATCTTAAGGAGTTTATTGCCGTTATTACTAATATGAGGAACGATCATGAAGATGAAGAGTCAAACTCAAGGCCTTTCCATTCTCCTTACACGACCAAGCCAAGCACTGGCTGATAAGCCTCTCTACCGAATCTATCCACACATGGGACAAAGAAGGTTTTTGGATAAATTTTACCCAGCAACAAAGTATCACTGATGAGAAGGGAGTTAGCCGCGCCGAAACAAGGACAGGACGAGACCCTATATGAGTACTATGCAAGGTTTAAGGAACTCGAGGCGAACTGCTACAATCACAACCTCCCACAATATGTGCTAATCGAGAATTTTCTAAATGGACTAGAACCAATGGAGTTGCGCTTACCGAATGCGTGCGCATGCGGTAATGTGCGCAATCTGTATCCTGAGGAGGTCTTGGAGTTAATAAGCGAGAACACCAACCAAGTCCACTTCTCCACCACTCTGGAGAACACAGCAGCACGCATAGCCCAACCCCTGGAGAGTAGGGACATCATGGAGCTCAAGCACATGATGCTTAAGTTAATTGCGGTACAGACAACACCAGCAACACCCTGTGAATTCTGCACAAGTACGAACCATAAGACTGACGCATGCCCGACCATCATAGGACACACGGAGGACGCCAATGCCATAGGTGGTTGGAACAATAACAACCGTGCGCAGCATTACCAAGGTCAGACAAGGTTTGGATTAGTCGAGAACGAGTTCAGCTGGAAGGATGAACGAAACTTTCAAAAGCAGCCTGCAGAAAACAGAGGCCAGCAACACCAGCAACTGTACAATCCTCCGCATAAGCAACAGGACGCGCAACAACCCCGTGAACCACCCCGCAGAACTATAGAAGGTAGCGTGGCACAACTGGCTGAGATGATGCGCATGTCCGAGGAAAGGAACAACAAGTGGTTTGAGCAACTAGAGACTCAAATTTCACAAATCGCCACTTCGGTCTATGAAATAAAGAAAAAGGACGGCATACTTCATTCGCAAGTAATTGAGAATCCGAAATGAGGAGTGAACGCCGTAACCCTAAGGAGTGGAAGAACCATAGAGGAACCGAAAGAACCAGCACGGGTAGCACGTTCTGCTTGCGTACCAGAATGAAAAGAACTCACGCAACAAACAGACGCGCAAGCAGGTGCGTGATCTGAAGACAACGCGCGAGCAAAGGCCGATGACGCGCACCTTGTGCAATTTCCTCAGGAAGAACCCTCGGTTGTTTCAACCCATATTAGACCAGAAATTGAGAAAACTAATGTTCCTTTTCCGTTTCCTATGCAGGTATCAAGACCATACAAAGCTGAGGCAGATAAGGAACTATGGGAATTATTTAGCAAGGTAGAAATCAACATCCCCTTAATAGAGGCGGTAAGGCAAATATCAAGATAGGCTAAGTTTCTAAAAGAATTGTGCACTAATAAGAGGCGTACTAATGTTTCTGGATGCATTGCCCTTAATGAAAACGTATCCGCTGTTATTCAAAGGAGAGTTCCTTCTAAATATCCGGATCCATGTATGTTCACTATACCATGCACGATCGGAAATACCACCATCACTAACTGCATGTTAGACTTAGGTGCATCTATAAATGTCCTACCACATTCTTTGTACCTGTCATTGCGCCTTGGACCACTAAAACCCGCAGGTTTAACTATACAATTGGCGGACCGATCCTGCAAGCAGCCACGGGGCATGATCGAGGATGTACTAATTCAAGTGGGCGAGCTGGTTTTTCCTGCTGATTTTTATGTATTAGACATGGAAAGAGAGAACTCGAAGGAAGTAGCGCCGATACTGCTAGGCCGCCCATTCCTCAGAACCGCACGCACAAAGATTGATGTCTTTAGCGGCAACTTGACCATGGAGATAGACGGGGAAGTAACAGAGTTCAACATCCTGAAAGGAATGAAGTACCCCGCAGATGGAGCCACGGTGCACGCGCTGGACGCAATCGATGACCTGGTACTGGACGCGCAACCACTGTGCACGAGCGATGCGCTTGCGCAAGTACTGAGGGACTCCGTATTTCAAGAAGATGAATCCCTTCTGCTGAAGAATTAATTAGTGGCCACTCTGGAGTCACTTGACGTATCAGAACCGGTATGCGAAGACCAAATTGTTACTCTCTGTCATGCTGATAAAATGTTACCTTCTGTTGAGCAGGCACCCAAGATAGAGCTTAAGCTACTACCCCAGCACTTGAAATATGTGTACTTAGGAAGGGACGAGACGTTGTCTGTCATAATAAAGAAAGGATTGGAATAACTTCAGGAAGCACAATTGCTGGATCTTTTGCGCAAGCACAACGCGCAATCGGATGGACAATAGCAGACCTCACCGAAATAAGCCCCGATGTTTGGATGCATCGTATTCTACTTGAAGACGGGGCAAAACCATCCCAAGAGCATCAAAGAAAGCTCAACCCGATCATGATGGAGGTGGTGCAGAAGGAAGTGGTAAAGTTACTGAACGCTGGAGTAATCTACCCAATCTCGGATAGCAGGTGGGTAAGCCCAGTGCATGCTGTCCCAAAGAAAGGCGACATTACTGTGGAGGAAAACACGAAGGGATAATTGGTACCCAAGCGCGTGCAGACGGGCTGGCGTATGTGCATTAACTATCGCAAGCTGAATGCAGCGACGCGCAAAGACCCCTTCCCCTTGCCCTTCATGGACCAAATGCTAGATCGCCTGGCAGGTAAGAAACACTTCTATTTTCTAGATGGTTTCTCTGGATATAACCAAATATGATTGCAGCTGAGGACCAAGAGAAAATGACATTTACATGTCCTTTTGGCACATTTGCATTTCGGTGCATGTCCATTGGTTTATGTAATGTACCAGGTACCTTTCAACGACTAGTAATGAGTATATTTTCCGAAATGATAGGTCATTGCATTGAGGTTTTTATGAATGATATCATGATGTATGGTGAGTCGTTTGATATATGTCTATATAATTTGAGTAAAGTTTTAGAACGTTGCATATCAAAGAATTTGATTTTAAATTACGAAAGTGTCACTTCATGGTTTCTCATGGAGTAGTGTTAGGCCATATAGTGTCGGCTGAGGTATCCAAGTGGATAAGTCTAAAATCGATTTGATTACCAAACCTACCGTACCATAAGAATGTGCGCGACATTAAATCATTTATTGGACATGCGGGTTTTTACAGACGGTTCATTAAGGATTTTTCCAAAATCACCACACCGTTATCTAACTTGTTACAAAAGGATGTTCCTTTTGTATTTTCTGATGAATGTCGGATATCATTCGACCAGCTTAAGGAAGCCCTGACAAGTCCAACGATAATACAACCTCCGGTTTGGGAGAAGCCCTTCGAACTGATGTGCGACGCAATCGACTACGCTATCGGCGCAGTGTTGGGACAGCGCGCGAACAAAGCACCTCACGCAATATATTACGCCTCGCGCACGCCAGAGGCTGCGCAATGAAATTATAAAAGGGAAAACTGTCATTTAAATCACGAACTTTTCAGTTTTTCCCATTTAAATCCTCAACTCAAAAAAGTCAAAAAAAATCCCCAACTTTTTGTTGACTTTCAAAAAAACACTCAACTTATGTTGACTTTGCCATTATAGGCATCAGTTTAAAATTGTTTTGACATAAGTTGAGGATTTTTTTTGAAGTCAACATAAGTTGAGGATTTTTTTGGAAGTCAGCTAAGAAGTTGAGGATTTTTTTTGAATTTTTTGAGTAGAGGATTTAAATAGGGAAAACTGAGAAGTTCGTGATTTAAATGACAGTATTCCCCTTATATTATAGTTTAAACTAATAGGATACTGCAACTTAAACAAGCAACAAGTCAACAACTGCCAAAATGAAAACAAATTTTATTGTCATGTAATTTTTGCAATGTTCTCGACCAGAAGTGAAACATGTCTCTCTTCTTTAGTTTATTGATGTGTCTAATTTGCTTTTTGACTTTCAATATTTTTTTAGTGAGCTTTTCCTTTGAAATTACACCTCATTGGGGTGGAGGTTGACTATGGGGACAGATCGCTGTAAATTCACATTATTATGTAGTATGAACTACTTCAAATGACGTATTTCAACCGCTCAGGTAGAACAGAGTTTGCGAACAAACTCAAATGGTTAAACTGGTTTTATCAATCCGTGGAGCTAGACAACTCTACACACCGGTTAAATACAAATTTAGATTTATCTAGTTGAACCTTTGATTTTAGTATGGGTCGAGCTAAAATTAGGAAAATTAACTTCTACTTAAGAGATTTCACGTCCGTGGGAGAATGTTTCAGAGATTCTACTTCACCAACTATGTTGAATTGAAATATTGATTGATACACGTATCTATAACTTCTTCGCCTGCATACTTTGGATAATAACGTCCTAAATGTCTTGTGGCCTGTCTACACGAACTTCTAATTCAAACATGCCTGATATACTATTAAACAGATCACAACACACGCATCTCAAACGTGTCCAATGTACAACTACGAGATCACAACACACACATCACTAGTTCTTGAATCCTAGTCTACCCCAACTAAAGGTGCCTGTCTACCAATACAGATCCAACTATTCATAGACCAATACTTGGAAATAGTAACTTTATGTTAATATGCCAAAGTCATATGAAGTCTCAATAATTCATGCTCGAATTATCACTCTCACAAATAACCACTCGCTCACATTCATGAACTAGCTTGACAACATAAGAACTTTATTATTCGCTACGACAAGTATGAATCATAATCATTATAGTATTGAACAATAGTGTGAATCCATAATACCCCGAAACACAAAGGTTACTACTCACTCAAGCCAAAGTATGACACAAAAGTCATACTTGAGAAGAAAATACAAGAAGAAAAGAGATATTGTACTACTCTAATATTTGCTGGATGATAACGACTGACTTCCCCAATTTATGTCAAAAAAGGGAATCATAGCGTCCCGGATATTGAATGCGTAGGACTTCATAATCCCCCAAAACTGAAGAGTTTATGGCAACCAATTTGTGCAAAAATTTGTAGTATGTCAATTGCATTGTCGAGCTATCAAACTGTGGTTTAAGTGGTATCAATTCTGGAAGGACATTCGTCTTTTCCGGCTGTTGCGTTGTGCACATTGCACCCATGATGCAGAGTTGTATGCGTCTCATTGAAATACCTTTAGCAATTTCCTTAGACAGCTGTGGCACTAGAGGAAATAATGTAAATAGCGGAACGCTAAGGCGCAGACCCACTTGAATAGGCCACACGCATCCGCAAGGAAATCTTGCAGGAGTGTTGTCAATGGTGCATTGCAAACTAATGATGAGCATTCTGCAACGCATTACCATTACATAATCCGAGACAAGCTTAAACAAGGAAAATAGTAAAATGCAAGTCATGAAAGAAATGGATGCTCATTCAACCTCGGTGTTTATGCACTGAAGGTGCTGGCGGTAAGCCAAGGCTCGGAAAGTGTGAGCTTTTATTTGGCTCCATTTTGTTGTTCTGAAACTGTGAATGGAAAATGCCAACATGAGCCAACCCCTAGAAACAGTTTATAATGAATCAAATAATTATCTTTAGCTAATTGAGTTTGAGAACACATAGCCAATGCAGCTACACAGATTCTCATCAAGGCAGAACCCGCTAGCATCTTGAAGTCCATCTGATAAGCGTAAGCTCCGCTCAGCAAATGCTCCGCGAGGGTTAAATAAAAATCTCATTTATGCCTGACGCATAGCTTTAACCTTTAACAAATGGAAGTCCGGAACATCACTTTCGCTTTGTTTCTTTTCTTTTTTTATAAAAAAAGAAATTACTCTGACCGATGTGTAGCATGGGACAATGCACGCGTGTGTCAAGTCAATAAAAGTATGGCCGTTGGCGAGAGAGAATGGAGCATTTCTAAACAAAGAGGAACCCATTGTCTAGATCTCCAGTCTCACATGTGCTCTGGAGCATGGAAACAACGCAACGTTTCGTTAGAAGAGATGATAAGAGATGAGTTCCATGTAACTAAAGAAATTTTGTGATTTGTCGCAACACAAGTAACTTTGAGTGAAACTGTGAAAGTGAATTGCATCTAGCAAACGCTAGGCTTTTACTACATACATGCTCTCTGGAAGTCTGGATGCATCTGGACTAATTACATTATTCCTGCCGTTTTGCAAAAAAAAAAAGATAAACGAAAGAATAGATAATGTGTTCGTGGTTTATCTTCGAGCTGAAAAAGTAACATTATTTATGGCTCGTCGACAGTTACATATGCAACTTCGATAGTAGTTTTCAGAACATTTCTTTTATGGAAATGCTAAGATGAAAAGTTAGGAAATCTAAAAAGAAGAAGCTAAGATGTTGATAATATCATCACTTGGTTCTGCAAGTTTTCAATATTTCACGCCGGCATGGCTACTAAACTCCACCAAAACACATTACTTCATCCTCCTAAATTTCCTTATCGGAACCATAACATTCATCGTTTCGTACAACAAAAACAATAATGGACGCAAGCATGACAGAGTTCCATCTTTCTTGAACCGTGTTGGGTCCTTCGCGTTCCCCACGAATTTTACTGGCGACGAAATAGTCAAGGAAGAAGAGACTTTGCCGAATACACGGGGGAAGAGTGTCATGAAAGGTCGAGATGAGACCAACAAATTAAAAGCAGCAGCATCCGTACTTGTGATGGCTAAAACATCATCGTTTTCGTCTTTAAGAGGTGATGCTGAGGTGGATGCGAAGGCGGATGAATTCATTAACAAATTTAAGCAGCAGCTGAGGCTACAGAGATTGGAATCGATTAAGCGTTACAGCCGAGGCATCCTTCATGGGAAATTTTATTAGTTAGTTCTCAAGAAACTGGTAAATTAAGACAATATGGCAGATGTTTTGAGAAGTAGTTTTGTGGAAAGTGCTTTGTTGGCCAAATATGCTCAATTAGGAGAAAGATGAAATAAATCATCAATTTTTATTCTGCACGTATTAGAGCATCTTCAGCGCAGTTTGTAAACTGGACTGGATTTGCAAAAATGGCAGACGTGGCACTCAAAATCTACAAATCTATTTTGAGTTAATAAATATAAAGACATATTGTTCATGTAATTTATGTGTGAGTTGTCTGCAACCCTTCATACCTGCGCATCCCCTTTATCTGTTGCTTCCTGTCAGCATCCCCTCCACATTCTGATTTAGGGTCGTGGTGGGTCTCAGATTTAGGATTTGGCACATTCCAGTGAGTTGTCCGCATCCCCTCTATCTGTTGCTTCCTGTTCGCATCCCCTCCACATTCCGATTTAGGGTCGTGGTGGGTCTTGATGGTGGTGGTGGGTTGTGGGTTGTGGTGGTGGTCGTGCTTCAGATTTGAGGTTAAAATTGGGTATGCAAAATTTGAATTCAAATCGTGTTGAAGTTTTTTTTTCTTTCGATAATGGGTTACACGTGTACAATGACTCGTACAGGGACATAATAACATTTAGTACATACCTATAAACCAACTCAAGCACAAACAACAATGGACACCAATACCCAACAAAGCTACAAGCAAATACATGCATGACTAACATAATCCTAAAATGACTAAAATAGTCAAAGACAACATAGGATCAATGAATGTTAACTAAAGGAAAACCGACCATCAATCCATAGACGCTTTCCATATATCCAATACTAACGAAATAAAGATAAATAATAATAATAAATCTAAGAGCAATCTAACAGCATGTGTAGATGCTCTGAATAAACACCTCTGACTCTCCACAGAGACTCCGTAGATGAGGAGAGAAATAAGAAGGTCCGATTCATGCGATCCCAATCACCACTGACAGAACTTTCAACCATACGCATTGCAACGTAAGAAGAAGAACCTTGACTTCAGAAACAGAAATGCCCACCATCCCTTTCCATGCTTCATCTCTGTTTATTATTTGAACATTTTGTTTAAATGGACCGATTGGCATCTCTTAAGGTTCCACGTTATCAAAACTGTACAAATTCATATCCTTTCAAGTTTCCATTGCTGTCCACCGCAACCTTACATGAAAGTATGTTTCCATACAAACATCATATGAGAGGTTGTTATCACTATGGAATACAACCTTAAACAGTTTGGCTCTTTTCAAAACAGCAGCCACCCCACTGTCAACGAAGGCTACTCAAACACATGCATGAGGATCAAATTGTACAGAAATAGAGAATTCTTTTAATTTCTAGATTTTTTTCTCTTCGTTAATTAGTCGCTCCTCGAGTTTCGCACACAAATCGTCCTCATCGCGATCCATCAGCGTGTTGTTGGTCATCGAAACATACAATAAAGATCTCAAAGGGTTCAGATCTGGTCTCCGTGGACTGATTCTTTGGGACTGACTGAGATGGTTGACTTGAAAGAGGGGCTTTCGTTGAAATCCGGACTACAATAGGGGAAGAAACTCATCGGGGGTCAGGATTTGGCGACAAGATCGGTTTTTCGACGAGAGCGTTTGAACAAGTGCGTCACTCTCGCCGTTTTGAAGTTTGTTTTGAATGTGAGATTTTGTGTTGAATATGAGTTTGAATTTGTGTTAAAATTATGTTGAATTTTATTGTATTGTGTTGAATATGATGATATCTTGTGTTTAATATGATATTTGGGTGTAATTCATTGCATTATGCACTTGTATAGTTTCAGTATGGTTCATTTGTCAACTTATGAAATGTTGGATGATGACTATATTGAGGATGGGTACGATATGGACCACATGGAGAGGTTCGAATTGATAACACAAGATGATGATGTTGTTCCCGAACAAGTTGAATCTCAAAGTATATGAGAAACTAATCAGTCTTTTAGTGACATATCAGAATTGAAAAAGTACAAACCAGATAAGGATTTTTTGAAAGCACCCACAGTGGGAGACAATGAACTATTCATGTGAAGAATTGGGGATACAGAGTAGGAAGTTTGAAGTAATGTAGAGAAGTACTCGATTGAAAAAGGGGTTGACTTCAAGACTACTAGATCAAACCACAATTGTTTGATATATGTGTGCAATAGTGCTGGTCAGAACTGTAACTGGGAAGTTGGAGTTCGGAAAAAGGCCAAGGTTAGTTATTAGACGCTTGTGCAATACAATGGTGATCACACTTGTAATTGCACAACCATTCCGAGTGATATCATTCACTTAAACAAGGAGCAAATTGCAAAAGAACATGAGAAAGCATTTAGTGCAACTTATGTTTGGAACCTTTAAGAATACAAAATCTCGTACTTGAAGGCATGAAAAGCCAATCAATTAGCAATGGAAAATGTTTTTGGTAAATGGGAAGAGAGCTTCGGTAAGTTAAGTTGCCCCAAATAGCGGATATTTTGCAGTGTACAAATCCCGGTACATTTGTCAAATGGGATACAAGAGTCTTGAGTGGAGGTTATCACGTGATCCATCATGTTTTTTGGGCATTTGCTATTAAGGCATTTGAGCATTGTCGTCCCGTTTTGAGTGTTGATGGAACCCATTTGTATGAGAAGTATAATGGGAGATTATTGATTGTCATTTCCTTAAATGCCGATAATCAACTTACGTCACTTGCATTTGCCTTGGTTGAGAAAAAAATGCATCTAGTTGGAAATGATTTATGAGATGCATAAGGGAGAGTGCAACCCTAAGAGATGGCTTGTGCATCATTTCTGATAGGCATAAAGGTATATTAGCTGCCATGAACACTTTGGATGAATGGTGGCCCCTCATGCTTATCATAGGTATTGTTTTTTCATCTGTGTAACTAGTTTGTCATTGGTATTTTTTTTAACGTTTGATAATTATCTTGGTTTGTTATAGGTATCATCTCAGGCGTTTAAAGAGTAATTTTAATGAGGAACTGAACTATGAGAAGACTTTAAAGATGGAACTTAGTCGTATTGGATATATTGCGGATATACATAAATTTGACATAGCGTATTTACATCTTCTGAAATGCATGGAGAAATATCCTACTGTACGTGCATGCTTGATGTAAAATTCCTCTTCATAAGTGGAGTCTTGCATATGATGAAGGGCGTAGATGGGGTGCTATGACCAGTTGACCACTAATTCGGCTAAGTATTTTAATTAGATTTTGAAAGGTGGCAGGGATTTTCAAGAGGGCTCTCTTGTGCAGTACACATATCTACAGTCGAATTCTATTTTCATGACACGTCTTGAAATGCACAAGGATTTTCCACATTGCCGTTCCCGCCGATGATCGATGGTCAAATTCAAGAACTCATTAAGCATGGAAGACATTTAAGAAATCATTTAAAATTATGTTCCTAACTAACTTTAATCATGTAATTTAATATGAATGTCTCTTGTGCATAATACTGTTTTATTGGACTAATATGATCGTCCAAGTTCAAGATGGAGGTATCGACAACCATTTTGGAGTTAACATGTAAGCAAAGACATGCACTTGTAGCAGATATGTTGCATTTCATTATCTCTGCAATCATGCTATTAGAGTGTGTCGTGATTACTTTTTTTTAACAGTAATGAAACTGATTTTCTACAACCAACGAAGAAGCTCCCACTGTCAATCTTTATATATAATCTATTGGGAATGACAGTGCAGATTGAAGCATTAAACAATATGCGGTACTGGTATCTCTGATCATCTATGCTAAAAAGTATTAAAAAGTGGATTGAAGTTCCACTAGGGCAAGTATTTCTGATTGAAGTTACTCAGCGGTTGATTGGAGTGCGCATTCGTTCAACAATTCTGTTAATGGGTACACTCTTGATGTGTATCATATGTGAGAGCACCATGAAGTTCGATGCTTTGTGTGGCAATTTATTTGGCCAAAGATGTCACAGAGTCTACGACAATCATCTGTGACAAGCTTCTCTCCGGTTCGTCTGAGTCAAACTGCCAGCTGGAATTATTTTAATATTTTATTCGGCTAGCTGGATATGCGTTTAATAAAGCCGAGATATTTATGGAGAAGGATATCTAAATATATCTAAGTTCAAATATATAGATATAATCAGATATAGTATCAATAATATGAATATATGAATATTTAAATTAAATATTCATATTTCATCATTATCATGAAGATGATATCTTTTCGAAAGATTGTTTGGAAAGTGAATCTCGGCTGGTTTAAGGAGGAAGTAAACTGAGCCTATAAATAGAAGTGCATGCCATCTTCATTGTTGGTCAAAAAATAATCCGAAGTTAAAACACATATTTGACAATGTGAGCTACAGTACATCCGGCAATCGAATCCGTCACGAGAGGTGACAATCAGACGAGAGCCATCGTAGTTGCGACTACACAAGACTGACTGTGTTGACAGAGTGTCGGAGAACACAGGGCAGAACAATTCGGGCGGAAGGCTTGAGTCTGTTGCAGGAGGTTGTAGCAGATCCAATTCACTAGAGTAGGTCTTAGATCAAACATTACAGAGTGTAAGTGTTGTGTAAGACTATTTTTGATTAGTGGATTGTTCCACCGGACTTGTGGAGAGAAGCCCCCCGAACTAAGTCTTAAAGGAGCTGAACCGGGTTAAAAACTTCCTGTGCCATTTACTTTCTGTAACATTTAACTGTCTAAGCTGAGTTGACACAGACCCTATAACAAGACCGAATCTACAACAATTGAACTAAGACAATTTCAATTGGTATCGTAGCGAACATTCGATGCTACAGAGTGTGAAAAGATCCACTGGTTCGGTCTCTGCAACATAATCATGTCCCACGGAGAGTGGGGATACAAGGAAGCTTCTGTACGTCCTCCAATGTTGAACGACAGTAAATATGCCTTTTGGAAGACTAGAATGACAGCATACATCAGAGAAATGGATGATCGAGCGTGGAGGAATGTTCTGATAATGTGGGAGCCGCCGGTCAAAACTGTTGATGGTGTCTCAGAAATCAAATATGAATTGACCTGGATGCCAGAGGATGACAAACTGTCCGCTACAAATTCCAAAGCACTAAATACTATTTTTGTTATAGTAGAACTAGAAATTTATGCCCTGATTCAGCAGTGCACTGCAGCAAAGGAAGCCTAGGATTTCCTACAGATCACCTATGAGGGAACCGACAAGGTGAAAGAAAGCAAGATGCAACAGTTGACTACAAGATTTGAAAACCTTAAGATGGGAGAAAATGAAATGGTAACTGCTTATAATTCCAGACTAATGACTATTTCTAATAAGTCTCATGCCCTAGGTGAACCCCTAAGCATAGAAAAGTTAGTGAAGAAAGCCCTGAGAATGTTGAGTCTGAAATTTGTTATGCTCAAAGTATCCATCTCTCGGATACGTAACCTGAAGACTCTGACTATAGCAGAACTTATGGGAGAACTGGAGGCATATGAGTGTGAATTGGAGACTGAAAATCCTCCCAAGAAGTCAAAGAACCTTGCTATAAAAACAGATGTCATATAGAAGGAAGATGACTCAAACACTAATCAGTTGGCGTTGATTACAAAGCAGTTCGGGAGATTCTTGAAGTCTATGATGAAGAAGAACACAGAATCACCCCAACCTGCATACAGATCTGATCAAAGAAGTAGCAAGTTTCATTCTGGAAAAAACAGAGAGGGAGTCAAACGCACATATAAAGGAAAGGGAGTTCAATGCTTCGAATGCGAAGGATATGGACATGTTCAAAAGGAATGTGTGAACTATCTACGGAAGAAGAAGAAGTCCATGATTGCTCAACATAGTGATACTGAGTCAGTGACTGAAGGAGAGGACAATGAAACATGTCAAGCTCTCACTGGTATTGTCAAAAAGGGTGAAACAAATGAAACAGGGTAATGAAGAAGATGCAGAGAGTGACACAGACACCAAAATTACTGAAGCAATCATCACTGAGAAGTACCAAAATATGTTTACTAACTAGAAGAAGTTGACTGAAGTAAACTTAAAGTTGAAGAAAGACAAAGCAAGTTTGTCTCAGGAAGTAAAGTATCTTAAGGTGACATTAGACCAGTCTGCTGAAGAACTGTTGAAAGCCAACAATGAAATTAGTCGTCTGACAAAGTTCATGAGCATGATGACTGAGGAGACCAATCAATTGGATGAAATAATAGACAAACAACGGCACCCCAAGGACAAGACTGGTTTGGGCTTTGAAAATAAGACCAAGGAAATCAAGACAAAGTTTGTTCGAGAATCAGGAGGTGCTTAGGCACAAGGATCATCTACTGATTGGACCAAGGATACTCGTAAATGTGACTACTACAACAAAGTCGGTCATAAGTTGTTCCTGTCAAAATATCAAAGACGTGATGCAATAGGGATTCCAGCACACTCTGTGACAAGAAGAAATAATCGGAAGAGATCCATTCAATCACATCCCAGAGTGAGGAAATATCAACAAGAGTTTCATCCTGATCAATATATGTCTAAGGTATATCACAATCACAACCCTGAGTACTATTCTAACCGATTTTATGAGAATTGTCCCAGGAAAGATCTACAGAGGTACTGGAATTGCTATGTCTTGTTCATCTCAATCAACCAAGTTAATTCTAAACAGTGATATTTTGATAGTGGATGTTCGGTGCATATGACTGGAAATCGAAAGTTCCTGACTAACATTGCCCCTGTGAAAGAATGGTATGTGTCCTTTGGAGGTGGAGAGAAGGGAAAGATCATTGGTTGTGGAAATCTATGTGTATCAGGTCTTCCTGAGATAACCGGAGTCAACGTTGTCGAAGGGTTGAAAGCAAATCTTCTAAGCATCAGCCAGATGTGTGATGATGACATAAGTGTCACTTTCAGGAAAGATGCTTGTACTGCTTGGGATAGCGAAGGCAAATGTGTAATGAGTGGAGTCCGAGCCTTCAACAACTGCTACTTGTTAATGACCTATGAGCAAGGACCTGAATCATGCTTCTTAAGCAAGATTGACGAAATGACCTCTTGGCACCAGCGGCTGGGACACCTTCATTTGCGAGGTTTGAAAGATATTGCATCAGGGGACGTTGTCAAAGGCATACCTGAGATCAAAGGAGATGTTAACATTATTTGTGGTGATTGCAAAATTGGGAAGATGGCTAAGTCCTCTCACAAGAAAGTCACGGAAGTACGAACCAAGAGAATTCTTGAACTTATTCATATGGATCTGATGAGTCCATTCCAAGTCGAAAGCTTCAGAGGAAAGAAGTATGTGCTCGTATGTGTGGATGATTACTCAAGATAAACATGGGTTGATTTTCTGCGACATAAGTCAGATACAGTCCAGGAAGTGAACATATTGATTCTAAGACTCTAAAGGGAAAGTGAAGTAGCATTAAAGGCTATTCGAAGTGACCATGGGAGAGAGTTTGAGAACTCTGACATGGATCAGTTCTGTGAGGAACACGGCATCATGCATCAATACTCTGCTGCAATAACTCCTCACCAAAATGGTGACGCAGAACGTAAGAACAGAACTCTGCAGGAAATAGCTCGGGTAATGATTCTGGGCTGAAGCAATGAATACTGCCCGCCACACCCTCAACCGTGTCACTATAAGGTCAGGTATCAACAAAACATGCTATGAGCTCTGGAAAGGGAAGAAGCCAACGGTAAAGTATTTTCACGTGTTTGATAGTCCTTGTTATGTTCTTGCTGACCGTACTTACCAACAGAAGTTAGATGCCAAAGGAGAAGAAGGAATCTTTGTTGGATACTCTGCCAATAGCAGAACTTATCGGGTATTTCTCAAAAGATCTAATAAAATTATTGAGTCATGTAACGTTGTTGTGAAAGATCATGCAGGAAGTATCACAGAGACTTAAAATTTTGAAGGAGATGGCTTCGAGAAGAACATTAATGATAGAGAGGCTGAAGCATCTCAGTCTATTGACAAAGCCTCTGATGATATGGATGACTTAGCTCCTGATACTGAACGAGATAATTCAGCACATGATGCAGAACCAGAAAAACCTCTTACTGGGTCATCTAAAGTCCGGAAGGATCATCCAGCTTCTAAGATTATTGGGTATCCATTTGCTCATAGGACTACTAGAGCTAAGTGTATTGATTATGCAAGGCTCAACAGTGGTGATACATGTCTCTTGTCCAAATTAGGGTCAAAGAATGTGAAAGACGCTCTATACGATGATTATTGGATAATTGCTATGCAAGAAAAACTGGCTGAATTTGCGAGGCATGAAGTGTAAGATCTGGTTCCTTGACCTAATCACATTAATGTTATTGGAACCAAGTGGATCTTCAAGAACAAATCAGATGAGAACGGCACTATTACAAGAAATAAGGCGAAACTCGTTGCTCAAGGATAAACGCAAGTCGAAGGAGTTTATTTTGATGAAACTTTTGCACCTGTGGCGAGACTAGAAGCAATAAGATTGCTCCTTGCAGTGATATGTCATCTGAACTTTAAGCTGTATCAGATGAATGTGAAGAGTGCATTTTTAAATGGAGTTTTAAATGAAGATGTTTATATCGCACAGCCTAAAGGATTTGAAGACCCACATCACCCTGACTACGTTTATAAGCTCAAAAAGGCTCTTTATGGTCTGAAACAAACCCCCCAGAGCTTGGTACTTCAGATTGACGAAGTATCTGCGACAACAGGGGTATAAGCAAGGAGGGGTTGACACAACCTTGTTCATCAAGAGGGAGGGGAGAAGTTTTACTGTAGCTCAGATATATGTTGATGACATCGTATTTGGAGCTAATCAGAAGATTCTTGTTGATAAGTTTATGGAGTAGATGAAGAAGGAATTTCAGATGAGCATGGTGGGTGAGCTCACATACTTCCTTGGTCAAGAGGTGACGCAGAAAGAAGATGAAATATTTCTTTGTCAAAGCAAATATGCTGAGAATCTAGCGAAGAAATTTGGTATTCAAAGTACAAGTCACAAGAGGACGCCTGCAGCAACTCAAGTCAAAGTTACGAAAGATGAGTCAGGGAAGAGTGTTGAACAAAATCTTTATCGAAGCATGATTGACAGCCTAATATATTTAACAGTCAGCCGTCTGGATATATGCTATGCAGTAGGCGTCTGTGCCATATATCAAGCCGATCCCAAGGAGTCTCATATGAGCTATGTGAAGAGAGTTATTCAATACGTGACTGGAACAATCAACTATGGTCTCTGGTACACCAAAGACACAAGTTCTCTAATTGTTGCTTATTCTGACGCTGATTGGGCAGGTAACTCTGATGACCGAAAGTGCCCTTCTGGAGGTTGCTTCTTTATAGGTAATATTGTTGTATCTTGGTTCAGTAAGAAGTAGAATTGCATATCTTTATCTACAATAGAAGCAGAGTATGTTGCAGCAGGAGCTTGCTGTCAACAGATGGTCTGTATGAAGCATATGTTGGAGGAATATGGTTTTTCGCAGGGGGAGATGACTTTGCTCTGTGATAGCAAGAGTGCAATTGACATCTCTCGAAACCCGATGCAACACTCAAGAACAAAGCATATTGAACTCAAACATCATTAGATAAGAACTCTTGTTGAAGAAGAAATTATTTATCTGAAACATGTTTCCACCGACAAACAACTGGCCGATATCTTCACAAAAGCCCTTGGTCATGTTCAATTTGAAGCCCTCAGACTGGACTTAGGGCTTTGCTCCATCACTAACTAATTTATCAGATTCTAGTTGTCGCAGAGTATGTCAGTTATAATTTTTCTCAGCAACTAAGGTAGTATCAGAAGGCGTGTATAACTTTCTCTCACGTCAAAATTAAATGTATTTTTTGGCTATTATTTCTCAAAATATCTGTCATTATCTTATTTTGGAAGGCTGAGGATGGTTATCTTTGTGTTTGGAAAGCTGATGATGATTATCTATTTTCTGGAAGATTATCTATTTTAGCAAAGGGCAGTTATTTTCGGAAAGAGGGAGAGACCATTATTCAGAATGTTTGAATTTTGAAATCAAAATTGATTTCTTATTTTGGGGTCTCGTTTAAGTTGAAGTTTTGTGTCTGCTCACACAAACAAAACCCTAAATCCTACTTCGTTCTCGTCTCTTGCCTTGAATCTCTGCTGCCCTCTTCAAATCAACCCGCGTATCTCCATGGATTCTTCAAGTAAATCTTCTCGAAGCTCCAAAAGGGACAAATCAACCAAAGTACCTTCGAAGGTTGCTCAGGTTAGTCATTCCTCAGCTAATGATAAAATTCCTAATCCTGTATCTTCGAAGGGTGTTGAGGCCGAAATCCCTAGCTCTAGGATAGAAGTTGTTAAATCTATTCATGTGCATGAATCTGGTGTTATGTCTTCTATTGTGGAATCTGGTAAGTCGAGAGAAGCGTCTGAATCGAGCCCCAAGGTTTCTAACTTTCAACGTGTTAAGAATTTTCGTCGGCTGATGATGCGGCGAAGCTGAGAAAGTTGTCTGTTAATTCTATTGGGAAAAAGAGTGTTAAACCACTAGCAAACAAAGTTGATCTGATTATGGCTTCTCTTGAGAAGAATAAACTTGGATTCCTCAGACGATGACATCTTTCTTAAGAGAAAGAAGATGGAAAGACCAGTTCTCCTGTCATTGAAAGCCCTCTTAAAGTAATCAGTAGTGAGGAAACTTTTCCTGCTCCTGGTGAAGGTAAGTGTAAGGACAAGGGAGCTGAGGATCCTATTGACAAAGAATCTGAGATTATTAATGAATTTTTAGACACTGTTCAACCAGAAACCGTCAATCAAGTGTCTACGTCTAGTGGTCTTGGTTCAGCAGATCCCACTGTTGCTGTTGAGGAAACTGTCACTGTCGTTGTTCCTCCTAAAATTGAAAAAATAATTCCTGAAGAAAAATCTGAACAGGAATCTCTTCCTACTAGTACAGGTGGTTCTAAGACCACTGATGAAGAGTTTGAAAAGATACTCAATTTGTCACACACTGTTGCACCTGAGGATTTTGTCAAGAAGAGAAAAGAACGAATTCCGGTTCCTGTTCCCACTTGTTGGTCCACTAGACAGAAGGACTCCGCAGCTAAACCTGTTGAAGCATCAGACCCTGAGTCTATTGAAGTAGTTGAACCAGCTCCAAAGAAATCGAAATCAGAGGCTAGAAAACCTCCTGCTAAACATTCAATACCAGTCAAGTCTACCAAAGTTGAGACAATAGACAAAGGTAAGGGGCCGGCCTTAGAAGAAGAAATAGTAACCAAGAATAAGGTTTGGTTTTGCTCAAAATCAGCCAGTATGAGGTGGTCGATCATACAGAAGAGGAAGGTGATTGCTGAAGGGTTACTTCAGAATAAGAAATGGAATATTCCAAATGTGATAACAAAATTGGAGGAATCAGGGTTGATGCAATCGGTTCAAGCAGCCAAACCATTTGAAGGACAAGTTTTTAGAGAGTTCATAGCAAACGTTACAGAAGGTTTTGGTGATATTCTGAATGAAGATTATGGGGTGGTGAAGTTTAGGGTGAGGATTCTTAAGATATTCATCTTGGAATCAGCTTGTCTGCCACAACTCGTCAAATAAAGGACTGACATGAGGTAACTCGGGTCCTAACAAATGAAAGAGTGAGCAGATGGAAGGGGCTAACTCTCGAGTCAAAGCATCTGACTACCCTATATGCCCTGCTTCATGTGATCTGCATCAAGAATCGGATGCATGTGACACATCGTTCTACAATCGGCATGCCAATGGCGACATTATTCTATCGGGTTGGTAAAGGGGAAATTGTGGATCTAGGAGACATTATCTTTGATCAATTATCCAGTCACTTTACATCTAAAACTCCTATTCATCCCATTGGGCACCCGTCTACAATCTATGAACTGATTCTGAAGTAGGCCCCGAAGATTCTTGATGACTCAGCTCCTCTGATAATCCCAAAATTATTGATCATTCATTGGAAGTTGTTCAGGTTTAATCACTTCGTTGATGTTTCAGTGCCTAAGTCAATCCAGGATGAGTTGCATCGTCATGGGAAGAGTTCTACCAGACCCACCAAAGAAGAAAAGCCTGAGAAGTCTGAATACAACTCCTCCTTAGCTCGACTCAGAGCTATTCTGAAGCATCAGGAAGCAGCCCGCAAAAAAACAGCGAACATGATTGCCATGCTTGAGCGTCTGATTGCATCTGAAAATGAAGGACAGTCTGGGGAGGAGTTCTCAGAATCAGAAGAGGAGTAATCTGAGAAGATCAATGTAACATTTTTTTGGTAAAAAGGGGGAGTATGAATGCACATCTGGCGCTCTGTGTCAAAGGCCCTGTCGTTTGGAACTTTATTTCTTTCAGTACTATGAATATCGGCAAGACTTTTTGGATATTTTCTATGGTGAAGACTATTGACTAGTCTATGTGCTAGTTCTATCATTGGAATTCTTCTCTTCTAGCGATTGCTTATGCATACTAACCATGGGGTTAGGTATTGTTGATATTAATCTATGAATGCTGTCCTACGAGATAACTGATCATCTTGTTTTGCCAAAAAATTGTCAATGGAGAGATCGAGAGCACCATGACGCTCAGTGCTTTGTGTGGCAATTTATTTCTCAAAGATGTCACAGAGTCTACGACAATCATATGTGACAAGCTTCTCTCCGGATCATTGCCTGAGTCAAACTGCCAGCTGGAATTAATTTAATATTTTATTCGACTAGCTGGATATGGTTTTAAATAGTGCGAGATATTTATGGAGATGGATATCTGAATATATCTAAGTTTAAATATACAGATATAATCAGATATAGTAACAATAATATGAATATATGAATATTTAAATTAAATATTCATATTTCATCATTATCGTGAAGATGAAGTATTTTCGAAAGGTTGTTTGGACGGAGAATCGTGGCTGGCTTAAGGAGGAAACAAATCGAGCATATAAATAGAAGTGCATGCCATCTTCATTAGATGTCAAAAACAATCCGAAGTTAAAACTCATATTTGACAACGTGAGCTATAGTCCATCATCGAATCCGTCACAAGAGGTGACAATCAGACGATAGACATCGTAGTTGCGACTACACAAGACTGCCTGTGTTGACGGAGTGTCGGAGAACACACATCAGATTAGTTCAGACGCGGTCTGGACTGGTGGATATCTAGTTGGAGGCTTGAGTCTGTTGCAGAAGGTTGTAGCAAATCCCTTTCACTAGAATAGGTCTTAGCTCGAACACTACAGAGTGTAAGTGTTGTGTAAGTCTATTTGATGATCGAAGGTCAATGAGGGGTTATACTGTCTTTTTGGGGTCTAACCTAATTGCTTGGAGTGCCAAAAACAAGATACTATTTCAAGGTCCGGTACTGAGTCAGAGTATAAAGCTATAGCGGATGCTACCTTAGAAATTATATGGATAGAAGACTATTGAAAAAATTTGG
>JAWWMW010105611.1:0-10612 GCA_035048345.1 Echeveria elegans
GGATGCTGCAGTCGAAGGGGAATGTCTGCCAAGTTGTGAATTATATATGTGGGCAGTGAAGACGAATAATAATGCTTCACAAAATGTGTCCACAAAATCCAGCATTTGTTAAACGTCATCTGAAAGAAAGAAAAAAATGCAAACTGCATGAGATTGCAAATAAAAGTTTGATGACGAGCTGAAACTTCTACTGTGAAACACTTAACTTTAGCGCTTTCAAGCAGTATAGTCATGCTACTCACAGCTGATACAAGACAAGCAAGCTCCTCTCCAAGATACTACACAAGTTGCATCTCAACTGGAATGCCATTGAACACTTTATTCTGCACCCACAATGAAGAATAATACATGAAATGAAGTTGATGTTAATTGTACTAGTAAAGTCAATTGGGTTGGATACTCTAGGTTCTGTGTTCATCTGCAAGGATCCAAATTTAATATGATTTAGTGAAGCCATCAACGTGTGAAAACAATAAACCAAACCATAAATTCCACTGAAGGGCTGTTTGCAGGACAGCTGTGGAGGTGTTCTCGTTGGAGGAGCTCTAGAACGCATGTATGGGGGTACATAGTAGCGACACTGCATAGAAAGAGGCACACTTGAGCACTGCAAAATGCGACAAACAAAATTAAGCTCCAGACAAAGAGAGAAAAAATGGACTTAAAAACCCAGAGCCTGTGGAGGATACACAGCGTGCTCCAACCCAATTGACATAGCTGCGACACAAACCTTGGTTAATTATGAAAACTGAAACAAAGTACATACTACATAGCCAAGACTCAGTTATACATACCTCAGCTGAACACATCTCAGCTAACTGTGTTCATAGATTTACATTTACTTACGGATGGGCGAAAGCAACATCAAAATAAGTCATATACCACCCCCTGACAACTTTTGAACAACCAAATCAACAGATCCACCAAGCATAATATACACTGGTAAAACAAACAGCTATGAACATCTTATTCAGATAGATATATAATAAAACCATTATGGAAATTGTCAAGGAAAAGAAGCTGGTGCTGGTGAATAACAAACCTGAAATCATAGAAAATTAGCATTTCTGGAACTAACATGCAACCATTTCAACTCCGCTCTGGGTCAAACCTTGCATTTGTAATCTCAGCATTCCAAACATCCTCTTTAATCCCTTAGCTTTTTTGCGCTTTCTTTTACTTGTTAACTTGCAAGTTATTCTAACTGTTTCAAGTCACCATAAAGTCAAATGCACGAAGAAGTATATGATCAACATGGAAACATGTTGCAAAAACAAGCCAAAATCACTATAAACATTTGGCACAAAGAAAATACCTGGAAACGGTATATCAAAGAGTATTTTGCAGCAATAATTTCCTTTCAAATTAACTGCAACATGACAGTCAAACACCTCAGACAGCACGCAAGTGCAAATAAGTATGATGATGAAACTTAATGGGGAAAACACTTATCCTTAGTGATTTTAAGCAGTGTAGTCATGCCGGTCCAATAGAACCACCGATGCAGTTCAAGCAAGCGCAACCTTCCTCTCAAATACCCCAAAAGGTGCGTCTAAAGTGGAACCTCAAACGCATGTTCAAGCAAGTCCGGACTAAAATATTGAACAATTTATTAGACGGTTAGACTGCATAGACATCTATTAAAACATAGATTGATATACATAACTACATCATTTCCAAAGAACCATTTACAACAGAATGACGTACATAAGCATTTAGAAGCTTAGCATTCAACCACTCAACCTCTTGATCAAACGAACCTCTTGAAAGCAAAAAAACTTGACATGTTTACTTTCAGGTTACGTTTAAGCCGCTTTAGTCAGATTGTATAACAAAAATATCATCTTTCAAGTGATCAATGAAATAAAGTAGATGCTAGTAAAGGTTGTTTTCTCATTATGTTTTGCTCAAAATCTTATTTTCTAAGGAGCAAACTTGTACTAATCATGATCAGTTCACCCGCTTACCACACAAGGAATCTTATCTTGCCCAAGAGTGCATAGCCGTACCACGTTTGGACTGGTATTTGCAGTTTGCACACCAAAGCACTGATACCTTAACTTTACTCCCGAGTTACATCATGAAATGGTCACCTATTGCACATCAAGAAAACTTCCAAATATCAAAGAAATAAACATGGCCTTTTGTAGAACATTATTACCAAATACCAACAATGCCTGCAGTGTCGAAGCCTCAGGTTGAAGAGATCGAGCCCAAGTTTGAATGGGTGCAGGTTGAAGGATGACCCTCCTCTTAATTTAACTGGTAAGAAAACATACCATCGTTAATTTTTCGGATTACTCTAAGGTTGTGTGTTTGTTAACAGTTTTGTGATTAATATTTTGTTAGGTTACTTGAAGGACAATTTGAAGGTACAAGTAATTGGTGAACGAAAAGGAAGTGATGGGAAACCAAGTCGGTTTCAAAAGGAGTTAGTTTACCTGAAGATTGTGATGTTAATGGAATTATCGCTAAGTTTGAAGGGGGGTGTTGAAGATCAAGCTGCCGAAGGTTGCAGGTTCTGCACTGCAAAAGTAGGAACAGAAATAAGAAATTAAGAACACTTCAGTACCTTCCGCTGCAGAAGATGAGAAACTTCGTGGCAAAGCAGATGAAGGCTTGGCCAAGGGTCACGAAAGCGGACAGCTGAAAGATAAAACTGACGGTGAGGCTGCTGATGAAAAACGTGCAACTGAAGAAAAGTACAAGGAGTTTGAACGAAAATTAAGAACAAAGAAAGTGATATTATTTGATGTGCCGGCGTTGGAGTCGCTTTGGGTCTCAGAATGCTATAGTCGTCCGCCAAGTTGTGAATTATATGTGGGCAGTGAAGATGAATAATGCTTCTTAAAATGTGTCCACAAAATCCTGCATTTGTTAAATATAATAAAAAAGGAAGAAAATGCAAACTGCATGCAATTGCAAATAAACGTTTGATGACAAACTGAATCTATAACCGTGGAACACTTATCTTTAGCGTTTTTAAGCAGTATAGTCCACAGCTGACCCAAGACAAGCAAGCTCCTCTCCCAGATACTAAACAAATTGCATCTCAACTGGAATGTCATTAAACACTTTATTCTGCACCCTCAAGTAACAATGAAGAATAATAAATGAAATGAAGTAGATGTTAATTGTACTAGTAATGATCAGACCACAGGCTTACCGTACCGCCCAAAGAATCTTACATTCCCAAGGCAGCCTAGATCGGACCATGTTACCCGTCTCTGACTGGACTGGTACTAGCAGTCTGAACATGCCTATCATCAAGAATGTTGTTCTTACCTTCCACTACCTCTGATCTAAATATCTCGCAGTTTCTCCTTTTCTCTTTTTTTACCTTTTTCATTCGTCCTTCCTATCTCGAAATTAATTCAGTGATAGCACACAGTCAATAACATTAAACCAGACATAAGCCAAAACAAGAACCGAGGACAAGGAAACAGAGTTATTAACTAACCATCCATGTGTATCCCATATTATCTATTCTTAATGTTTATCAAAACTAAGTAACTCCAACAAAGCCGCTCAAGACTTCAACAAATGAATTATTATTCAACGGCAAGTGTCTGGTATGTGTTGAAACTCAACGAAAGAAACTAAGTCGGAGTCCGACCTGATTCACAGCTGGAAGGGATCTCTCCGACCGGAACATGGTTTTCAAGAATTGAACTTGTCACCCAAGTTCAACTTCAAAGCATAAGATCACCTGTATCTGCATATGAAAGAAAATGGATCCGCTAGAATTGTGTTGCTTAAATCAATACATTATTATAGCTGCACCACAAACTTTAGTTAATCATGAAAACTGAAACAAAGTACATATCCAGGACTCAGTTACACATACCTCAGCTACTATGTTCATAGATTTACATTTACTTGCGGATGGATGCAGAGCTCAGACAACGAGAAAGAAACATCAAAATAAGTTACATACCACCCAATGACAACTTTTGAACAACCAATCAACAGATTCACCAAGCATAATATACAAATGGTAAAACAAACGGTATGAGCATCTTATTTAGATAGATATATTATAAAAACATCAAGGAAATTGTTAAGGAAAAGAAGCAGGAGCTGCAGAATAACAAACCTGAAATCATAGAACAGTAGCATTCCTGGAACTAACATGCAACAATTTCAACTCCGCCATATGTCATTAATGTCAACCAGTCTAATCAGATTTATGGGATAGCTCAATAAAACTCATGGAAAACTAAGCAGCAACCAGCATCACCACGGAAATTGCTACGAAGCCTAGAATAAACAAACCGTAAACATATGAAAACAGATATGTATGTATTCTAGTTAGTAAGTAGACGTAATTCCAAAATTGAGAGGCTTAAGCCGGGTGTACTTCTTAGTTCTTACTGTCAAGTGCTAAAAAAGACCCAATACTCATATCATCCCAGAATGTAGCAGTTTAAAGTGTACTTAAAACACATACAAGTGACATAAATAACTCACTTCTAGGTGTAGCGACGTCTGATGTATTTCTGGCAGCAATTGCTGCAAGAAGACAAAAGAAAACGATACCATGCATAACAGACCTGCACACACTCACAGATCAGTATCGTTCCTCAAACTAATGTGAAATCAGCAAGCAAGTTATCAATGTTTGTCGACTTATCCAACCTGTGGAAACAAAGTCCAGATAAAAAACAATAGTGTAAGCACAGATATGATGTTAGCGAAAGTTTAAAAGAAACAATGCAACCTTATAGTCCATGCACATATCCAATACAAAAAGATAAAGTCAAGATGAAATAAAGCGAAATGATACTCATGGCAAATGAAAATAAAGAAGCGTCCAACTAATACGCAAAGTCCCATAACTGCTATTTCACGAGAACTAGAATGACTAATTTTATAGGAAGATAAAAGGAGATACCATGCCACTATTATACAAGATGTTTTAAGAGTCAATCGGACTTTGAAAGTCCTCTTCGAGAAGGTATATAGAAATATTAAAATCCATCCACCATTCCTAAGTTAGGTCAAAATCATGTACTTCCTGAAATAATAACAAATCTAGTAACAGAGTGCAGTCGCAGATAATTAAAAAACGCAATGAAATATTTCTGAATCACCAAGTCTCAGGCTTTCTGTAAAACAAAGAAAATTAATCCAAGCAAACACAACAATCCCCATAAGTACATTTCTCAAGAAATCATAACAAAACAAAATCAATGACCACATCAAGGTCATACCTGTAACCAAGCATTCCAAAATCCTCTTTTAAACCCTTAGCATTTATTCACTTGCTTTTATTACAGTGGGACTGGATCACATACTCCCCTTTCAGTGAGATCTCACAGTGTTATCAAGCACTATCTGAAACTGAGAGTCCCCTTCAGGAAGATACAGATGGAGACATGGACTTTCATCCGCAATTCCTGAGTCATGTTAAAATCATGTACTTCGTGAAACAATAACCAAAGTCCGGTAATATAGTACAGCCCTGGATCATCAAAAAGCTCAAGATTATACTTCGGAATTACCAAATATACAAACTATATTGAACCAAGCAAAACACCACAATCCCCAAAAGTTCATTTCTCAATAAATCTTTAACCAAAACTCACTTGAGTCAAGAATACATAACTATCTGGGGCAAAACTGGCATTTGTAATCTCAGCATTCCAAACATCCTCTTTAATCTCATAGCTTTTTTGCGCTTTTTTTACTTGTTAACTTGCAAGTTATTTTAATCGTTTCAAGTCACCATAAAGTCAAATGCAAGAAGAAGTATATGATTAACATGGAAACATGTCGCAAAAACAAGCTAAAAACAACTATAAAATGCGACGCAAAGCAAATACCTGGAAACGGTATATCAAATAGTATTCTGCAGCAATAAGTTCCTTTCAAATTAATAGCAACATGACAGTCAAACACCTCAGACAACATGCAAGTGCAAATAAGTTTGATGATGAAACTAAATGGGAAAAACACTTATCCTTAATGAGTTTAAGCAGTGTAGTCTTGCTGGTCCAATAGAACCACCGATGCAGCGCAATCAAGCGCCTATAACCTTCCTCTCCAAAATACCCCAAAAGGTACCTCTCAAGTGGAACCCCAAACACATGTTAAAAAATGACAACGTTAATTAATAAATGAAGTGTTCGAGTCAGAGCAAGAATCTCCAAAGTTGTTTGTCTGTCTACATCCAATTTCAAAGGCAAAGCAAAGCACTGATACCTTAACTTCACTCCCCAGTTACATCATGAAATGGTCACCTATAAAAACACATCAAGAAAACTCAAAAATCAAAGAAATAAACAAGGCCTTTTGTCGAATATTATTTGCCAAATACCAACAATGCCTGCAGTGTCGAAGCCTCAGGTCAAACAGCTTGAGCCCAATTTTGAATGGGTGCAGGTTGATGGATGTGCTACCCTCCTCGTACATTTAACTGGTGAGAAAACATACCATCGTTAAACGTTAGGAGTAGTCTAAGGTTAAGTGTGTTTGTTAACGGTTTTGTGATTATTATTTTGTTAGGTTATTTGAAGGTACAAGTGACAACATCTCGTAACCTACGAGTAATTGGTGAACGAAAAGGAAGTGATGGGAAACCAAGTCGGTTTCAGAAGGAGTTTAGTTTACCTGAAGATTGTGATGTTAATGGAATTACCGCTAAGTTTGAAGGAGGAGTGTTGAAGATCAAGCTGCCGAAGGTTGAAGGTTCTGCACAGCAAAAGTAAGAACAGACACAAGAAATTAAGAACACTTCAGTACCATCCGCTGCAGAAGATGAGAAACTTAGTGACAAATTAGATGAAGGCTTGGCCAAGGGTCATGAAAGTGGAGAGCTGAAAGATAAAAACTGACGGTGAGGCTGCTGATGAAAAACGTGCAACTGAAGAAAAGTACAAGGAGTTTGAAGGGAAATTAAGGACGAAGAAAGTGATATTACTTTACTTGTTGTGTTGATACTTGGCGTTAGAGTCGCTTTGGGTCTCGGGATGCTGCAGTCAAAGGAGAGTGTCTGCCGAGTTGTGAATTATATGTGGGCAGTGAAGATGAATAATGCTTCACAAAATGTGTCCACAAATCGTGCATTTGTTTAATATAACCTGAAAGAAAGGAAATGCAAGCTGCATGCAATTGCAAATAAAAGTTTGATGACGAGCTGAAACTATAACGGTGAAACACTTATCTTTAGCAGTATAGTCGTGCTACTCACAACTGGCCCAAGATAAGCAAGCTCCTCGCCCAGATACTACACTAGTTGCATCTCAGCTGGAATGCCACTGAACACTTTATTCTGAACCCTCAAGTAACAATGAAGAATAATAATTGGAATGAAGTAGATTTTAATTGTACTAGTAATGATCAGACCACAGGCTTACCTTACCACCCAACGAATCTTACATTACCCAAGGCTGCCTAAATCGAACCATGTCATCAAGAATGTTGTTATTACCTTCCAATACCTCTGATCTAAATATCTCGCAGTTTCTCCTTTTCTCTTTTTGTTTTCTTTCTCCTTGTCCTTCCTATCTTGAAATTAATTCATTGATACCATACTGTCAATAACATAAAACCAAACATAAGCCAAAATAAGAACCAAGGACACGGAAACATTTCCAAGTCATAAAGGGTCTTGACAGAGTTATTAACTTACCATCCATGTGTATCCCTCATTGTCTATTCTTATTGTTTATCAATTCTAAGTAACACCAACAAACAATGGCTCAAAACTTCAACAAATGAATTTTTATTCGATGGCAAGTGTCTGGTAAGTGTTGAAACTGAACGAAAGGAACTAAGTCGGAGTCTGACCTGATTCACAGCTGGAATGGATCTCTCTGACCAGAATATGGTTTCCAAGAATTGAACTTGTCACCCAAGTTCAATTTCGACACATAAGATCAGTTGTATCTGCATATGAAAGAAAATGAATCCGCTAGATTTGTGTTGCTAAAATACATAACTCACTATAGCTGCAACACAAACCTTAGTTAATCATGAAAACTGAAACAAAGTACAAAGCCAAGACTCAGTTACACATACCTCAGCTAACTGTCTTCATAGATTTACATTTACTTACGGATGGATGCAGAGCTCATACAACGCGAAAGCAACATCAAAATAAGTTACACACCATCCCCTGACAACTTTTGAACAACCAAATCAACAGATCCACCAAGCATAATATACAACTGGTAAAACAAACGGCTATGAGCATCTTATTCAGATGGATATACAATAAAAATATTATGGAAATTGTTAAGGAAAAGAAGCTGGAGCTGGTGAATAACAAACCTGAAATCATAGAACAGTAGCATTCCCGGAACTAACATGCAACAATTTCAACACCGCCAAATGCCATTAATGTCAACAAGTCAAATCAGATTTACAGGATAGCTCTATAAAACTCATACGGAAAACTAAGCAGCAACCGCATCACTACGGGAATTTTTATGAACAAAGCGTAAACATTTAACATATGAAAACATAACTAATCAGATAGCATGTATTCTAGTTAGTATGTATATGTAATTCCAAAATTTACAGGCTTAAGCCAGATGTAGCAGCTAAAAATGTACTTAAAACACATGCGGGTGAGATAAACAACTCACTTCTAGGTGCAGCAATGTCTGATGTATTTCTGGCGGCATTGCTGCAAGAAGACAAAAAGAAAATGATACAACGCCATAACAAACCTGCACCCACTCACAGATCAGTATCATTGCTCAAACTAATGTGAAACCAGCAAGCAAGTTATCAATGTTTGTCGACTGATCCAATCTGTGTAAACAAATTCCAGATAAAAAGACAATAGAGTAAACACAGTTATGATGTTAGCGAAAGTGTAAAAGAAACAATGTAACCGTAACTGCTAAGCATAGTTCATGCACGTATCCAATACAAAAAGATAAACTCAAGATGAAGTAAAGCGAAATGATATTCATGGCAAATGAAAATACGAAAGGGTCCTACTAATATGCAAAGTCCAAAAACTGCTACTTCACGAGAAGTTGAATGACTAATATTCTAGGAAGATAGAAGGAGATACCATGTCACTATTAGATAAGGGTATCACCCTTACTACACCAAGAATCAGAAGATATCATCCAGGAATCTCGACAAGTGAACAATGGTGGTCCCTAAGACAAAGGATGGATTAGGGGATGTCTGATCACATATATAAACTAACGAGAATACGGAAAAATAATACCTTCTGAGATTAGAACCTTTGCACTCTCTTTTCTTCTTCGCAATGCTTAGTTGAGCCTAAGTTGCAACTGATACATTAAGATTTTTATCAATACAAGGCAAATAACAAGAATCAAACGGACCCGGTCTCTAAAACATTGTATGACAACAAAATACACATACCAGAAATTTACTAAGTAGCTTTAGGAGATGAAGTGGAACCAAAACCACATATGATCTTACCACAACTGAACTTCTAAAACGTAACTCAAACATACAAGAGTCAGATAAAGAGGAAAGAAAAGAGTAACTTAAAGGTGCATAGATGTACCATGGAATGAACAAAGTCAAGAACCACATCCAGGTCAAACCTGGTAATGTAACCCAGCATTCCAAAATTCTCTTTTAAACCCTTAGCCTTTATTCACTAGCTTTTGCTTGCTAACTTCCAAGCTATTCCAATCGTTTCAAATCATCATAAAGTCCAATGTAAAAAGCAAATATTTGATCAACATAGTTATCAATACAACACTTACTAATGCAAACAACCAAAACCATATAATTTTGTAGAAAGGGTCTCGCATCGCCTCTTATTTTATTAGATCACCGAAAATCCTGAAACAAACAGGAACTATTACCGCATAAGAAACTCTGACTATGATCATGATACTGATATATCAAAAGGCGTAAGTCATCTCATACACAGCTCTACTCTTGATTACTTCTGGCATGGATCTTAATACGCATTCATTTGAATCCTTACCCCATGCAAGTGTACAGGACAATATCATCTCCCTTATTCTTTCAGTATGCACCCATTTTCATGATACTGCATTAACATACCCGAAACTTGGGCAAATAAAAATATACCCGTGCCAAAGAAACATTAAGAAAATTTCTGAATACTTCCGTACTTACAAATAAGACAGCATAAAGTAGCCATCCTAGAATAGTCTCCCTAAAACAAGCCAACAATGCCAATATATGAATGATCTTTAACCCAAAAAAAGGATACACAGCAGTTCCAAAACTAATCGAGTTTTTCAGAAACCTGAAACAATACACAACACAAACCATAGTTAATCATGAAAACTGAAACAAAGTACAAAGCCAAGACTCTGTTACACATACCTCAACTAACTGTCTTCATAGATTTACATTTACTTACGGATGGATGCAGAGCTCATACAGAGCGAAAGCAATCAAAATAAGTTACACACCATCCCCTGACAACTTTTGAACAACCAAATCAACAGATGCACCAAGCATAATAACAACTGGTAAAACAAACGGCTATGAGCATCTTATTCAGATGGATATATAATAAAAATATTATGGAAATTGTTTAGGAAAAGAAGCTGGAGCTAGTGAATAACAAACCTGAAATCATAGAACAGTAGCATTCCCGGAACTAACATGCAACAATTTCAACACCGCCAAATGC
>JAWWMW010105622.1:0-10611 GCA_035048345.1 Echeveria elegans
ATTTTCTAACGCTTCATAAATTCGAGGCCTCTACTGGTTACCTCTAGGGCATAGGAGGAGAGTCCTTTATTGTATTTAACGGAGCCTCTTTGTATTACACGACTTTTACTATTTTTACTCACTAAAACTTTACAAATATGTTTCTATTTCTCAGTTAACATCGAAGCAGTTGGCCAGTATGTTCCGGAAGACCTATTCACAGAAGCTGTGAAGATCTTAGAGAACAAATGCGAGAATATCATCTCAGGTACAGTCTGCAATTAGACATCATATTATTTCTAGTATTAAGTTGGTAAAGACTACTACTACTCGTTTAAGGATATTTTATCATCTGCGTTAGTTTGATCCAAATATGACAGGGACACAACCTGTGCCCATATTTTGTAATGCACGAGTGAGAAAGGAAGTTTTTATCATGTTTTGAGTGATGACAGACAACAGGGAAGAGATTCATCATAATCAAGTGAAAATATTGCCAAATGAAACTAGGAAGTTCTTTATCGTAGAAGTTTGATCTGTCGACAAGTTCCATGTACTTGAAGTGAATATAAGGGTCGGTTACCCATCAAAATAAATAAAATAAGGGTCGGGTATTTACTGTTGAGAGTTGAGACACTAACATTGTGTAGAATTGTGAGTTGCTGCTGAGAGTTTTTTTCTTCCATAACTAACTCTTCCGTCGACTTCCATCTTTGCACACTTCAACCACCACTTACAAACCCCACAGAACATATGCAATACAATCAACTATTCAGCACCTGTTATCCAACTTCATAGCAGATAAATTCATTTCAGAGTTTCTTGCACACATGACAGCAACAATTCGACATATGTCATCACAGCTCCCTACCTGTCGTTGTCTAGTACCATGAATCTTCTTGTTCCTCGCATTCCAAATATTGTAAACAGTTTTCATTTTTCAAGCAGCTGCTGTTTTCAGAACCATACTTGCTCTTTTCCCTTTCGTTCTTACAATAATCCATTCAATCACCTCATTCCAATATGATGGCTTTGTGATCAATCTTGAACCATCCAGCCTATCTTTTGTATAAATTCTTCCTAAACAAACCATCCAGAGCACAAACAAGAACCTGGGTCTAGCCATGCAACTGTAAAAGATCTTCTTCCAGTTTGTACTAAGCAATTGTGTACAGTGTCTGAGTCCTCATAACCCTTTCACTGTGTTTCATCATGGATTTCAGCAACCATGAAGCATTGGGTATGTACTAATCCACATCCACCCCTTCCATAAAAATACATATGAATCCATCGAATTAAACCAAATCATTACTGCAATTCGGATTTGGGGAGGCTATAAATTAATATGATATCAAACAAAGGACCCGTTTTATTTTCTTAAGCAATCTTCAGCGTCTGCAATCCAGGAGCTTCAGCTCCAGCCTCTTCTCCATCAACCATCTTATCCTCAAACCGCCGCCGCCAGCACCAGATCCGCGCCTCACCTTAACACTCAGCTCCCCCCTCAATTTAGGGTTTGTGTGTTTAAACAATTCCAATTCGACCTCCCAGGAAGAATTTTTCATTATCTTCGACTCTTTTACAGGTAATGTGTACACAGAGATTAGGGATTCTTAGCAAGTTTATATATTTATGCATTCTTTTTGGAGAATTTATTGGGTTTTTCTTCTTTTCTGAGTTTGATGGAGTGGCCTCCCTTGTTGCATGTCTTGGTAGCTTTTGCTTACTGTGTTGGGTAGGGTTTTATGTTGTTTGTTTTCACAAATTTGCAGAATTGGTGCGGACCCCTTACTTCAAGATTTCATTTTTCAGTGATGGTAGTTGAGGCTTGTGCTAAACCAGAGATGTCAGACAGCGAGGAGCCACTTGTTTTTAAGCGCTCCGCCATATCAAAGCAGAATGAACAGAGGAACAAGGGGAAGCAATTGCCTAAACAGGATGCTCAGATGGGAAAACAAGGATCTGGTGTGCACTCGAATTCCAATGGCCGGGTTAATAATATTCAATCTCGGAAGCCAGAGGGACATGAAGCTTCGAAACCCACTGGCGAAACTTCGCAATCTAAATCACCGCTACTGAAGGGCAATGAAGCGTCTTTGAGTGATGCTTCAAGAAGCAGGCCTATTCATAGCAAAACTAGAGTAGCTGACGAGAATAGGAGTTCCGCGAAACCAGTGACTCAGTCAAAAGGTGACTCAGATGATTCCGAAGATGAGAAGCCATTGAGTGCAAGATTAGTAGCAGGGCAACCAAGAGGAAATTCCAGCTTGCAAATTAAAGAACCAAAAAGTAGAATGAAAAAGGAATCTGATGATTCGGATGCCGATATCCCCTTGTCGAAGAAGTACCTGCATTCATCTGCTGGCATCTCAGGTACCAAATCTAACGAAAAGAAGGATACAAATCATCTATCATCTCATCAGAATGGCTTCGTAAAAACAGAAGGGCAGCATAAATCACCTACACCGCTGAAGAGGCCACTAAACGATGCCGGTTCTTCAGGTCATTCTGCAGTTAAGAAGGCAAAACCAATGACTGGATCCGAAGTGACTACTAGCAAAAACAAGTCGGTTAAGGCAGAAAAGGCTGACGACGACCATCTGCCTATTGCACAAAGAACTAAGGTAGTAACAAGACCTGATCAGAAATCATCAATTGCGAAGAAAGTTGCAAAAGCGACACCATCTTCGTTTAAGAAATCTTCAACACGGTCTAAAAAAAAAGCAACTAAGAAATCACAGTATCCTTAATTTGCAAGTTCCATTATTTTGGATGTTACAAAATAAAATATTTTGTAAATCAAACTTCATTTGTACAAAAATAAATGAATGAAAAAAATATTGAATACATGTATGAGATATCAGTGTAGAGTGATCGTGGTGATATCATGTTATAAAACTATTCGAATCCCTGTTCAAAAATTCTTACAAAGCATTTGACATGTTCAAAAGTTTGGAAATGAAATTTGTACCTTATAAGAAAGCTTAGGTTTTGAAAATGGAACTTTATGTAAAATAAGGTTTGAGACTTCGGAAATCGGAATAGAAGTATGTAAAAGAAAGCTTGAGGCTTGGATGATAATTTGTTTATCACCAAGACCTTCTATTTATTGGTAAATTGTTACATGAATGTGCTTTCATTACATTAATATTATTTAATTAAAGCTCTACTGATGATAAAGTCAACTATAGGTGTGGAATCTTCTATACATATAATAGAACTGATCTCCACCATCAACATTTATGTAGTCTCGAAAATGTCACTACCTTCTTCTTTTATAACTTATTACAAATTATGTCATCAATCTCGTATTTAATCGTATTATACCATGTAATTGATCAACTGTTAACCATATTTGATTAGGTAGATTTCACATTCGGAATGACGGATGAGCGTATTTTATCATATTTTATCGATTATTGACAAAATATTTACGATATATGACCATATGTTATTCCAATTAATATAATAAATAAGATGATTAATCTATTCTATACACATTTTTTGTCGGAACGACAGGCAAATAACATATAATACAAGAATGATAGGGTGTGGGTTGATGGGCGCCATGCAACGAACTATCATACCCGTGTCTTATGAACTAAGTCAGTCGCTGTTTGTTTATTATAAATCATGAAAAACAAAATCTACAAAGAAAGTGATTACGCGAGTTTCCTAATTAATTGTACTCGAAAAGTTCATTTAAAATTAATTTGCACAAAATAGTTGATAATAAATTAGAACGATTTCTAAAATCAGTATTCAATACTAACAAATTTCTAAGCATATTCCTCTTCGACATCCACACGTTCCCTACACAATCATCAAGCCACATTACAACATAACAAGACAACGCAGCTGAAAGCCTGTCCCCCGATAGTTGGGCATTTTAGTTTTAATCTCTCTCAACTTGAGCCTTCCAAGTGATAGCGAAAAACGTGACGAGGGATCAGAATGGACGAAAACAAATGGCCAAAATGACCGCTGCTAGAATGCTCTTGGTAGTCCCACACTAGATTGTCTCTTTTTCCTCAATTCATCATCCTAATGAGTAATGACTCTGTTGATGATGATTCATCTGAAAAATTACTTGAGAAACTCAAACCGAAGTAGCAGTAGAAGATTGCTGTTTGCTGAATCCAATAGAGAGCATGGAATGGAGGTCCTCAGCCATACTATTGGCTCCGTATTTCACAAGAAATGACTGGCCATCAGAAGCTGGGGCATCTCTTTGCTGTCTTCCACTTCTCTTGTAGCATTGGCCTTGATTTCAGAAACTCTTTTATCCCATATTCCATCCACTAGCTTCCATGTCTCGTCACTGATTATTTGCGTCTGAACAGAAAAATAATACAAAACAAAAGATAAACATCCTGCATGCGTTGAAAGCTTATCGAATAGATTCATGCAGTAGAAGATATGTCACTTACTTCCATTGGACGGGGTGCACCGAAAGTAGCAAACCCTGTATTTCCAGGTGCAAATGTAATCCTTCCAGGAAGACTTATTCCGTGAATTCCCCATCTTCCAGCATAAATAAGGGCTCCGTACTCATCAACTGGATGAACCGCGGGCTGAAAGTGCATCAGAAAGGCTTCTATATCAATATGTTGAAACCATATAGTTTTTTAGCACCAATCAAATTATCAGCAAAACTTCACGGAAGAGCAAGGATTTGATGATGACACAAATTCTAATAAACATCAACCGCATGTAATGGGTAGGAGGTACGCATTCAAGGAGCTAAAATACAATCTCCCACTGCTGTGTTTCCAGAAACCTGTGGAGATTGAGGAGCTTTGCTGTATATCTCCCACACTTCATCAGCTTTTATCTCCCCTTTCTCAAGTAGCACATCTGTACACAAATGAAATCCATTTTAAGCTGGAAAGTTTTATAAGATGATAAATCCTATACAAGTAACAACCTGTTATCGTCTCCAAAGACGATTGATGCTCCCTCAGAACAGATAAGCACTTATCCACTGCATATCGCATGTATTCTTCACGCAGTGCTTCAAGTTTTGCTGCGAGCTGCAGAACAAAGGTGTAAACTACACAGTTTTATGGGTAAAAAAAAGTAGCACATAGAGTTAAGAACCACAGACAGAAACGAGGTACTAGACAGTAGGCTAAATGTTTGTTGAATTAAATGAAATACAGCATTAAAAAAATATTGGTAGTCTAAACGAAAAAATTACATTTGGCACAAGATCACTTCGCTTTCGGTAGTATGCTTTCCCAAAAGATGTCATTCCTGTCTGTAGAATCAAAAATTCGGCAAGCCTTGAAGCTTCTGATGTTGCATTCGCAGATATCCAAGACAAATTCTCAAGTCCAAAAATTTCTTCTTCCATAACTCTAGCTACAAAAAAGAATATTTAGATTAAAATATGGATTTAAATGATAAACTACGATGGAGATTAAAACCATCAAAACATATAATTGAATGCTGTTAGGGTTTGACCATCACTCATCTCCAGACTCCAGAGTAACAAAGACAACATGTGTATAGTCATCTCGCACAAGCCACTGAGAATAAATCTTGACACGAGTAAGAAACAAAACTATTCTTGTAATGTTTAGGGAGCCAACGTAAGTGTTGGTAAAATGCAGTGCTTAATAGCTGCTTATAAGTGAAATATATAAGGGATCTAAGATGGATATCATTTACACAAAGCTTCACAGTGAGCGATAAACTGAGGCAGACTCTAAGCAAACATGCCCGTCATGGTGAGTCCACGTAGGAAGAAATATTATGACTTTTAACACCAAAACACCCTGAGGAATGGAGCCCAGATGGCAGCCAGGATGGGTGGGTATTCTCGTTGGTAGTATGAGGTAGAATTGGTAAACTAGTTTCTTTAAAAGAAAAACAAGCAAACAACGTGTGGTAAAGAAGAAGAAAGAGACTAGGAATATTTGAACTTACGAGCACATGCACGGACAATTGAGTTTACATAGTCAGACTTCTTTTGAAAAACTCTTCCTAATACATCCTTGTAGCGCATATTAGGTTGGCTACGGACCGAGTTTATGTCAGTCTGCGCAAATACACATTTAGCAATGAGATACAATATTTTATGTGCGTACATATACCTAATATTAGTGCTTCTTCAATTGACCTCAGTAAATGGTCGATTTGGATCAGGGAAATAACAAGCAAGGACAGCAACGGCTGCTTCCCTGTAAGCCAATCGCAACTCCAGCTCCTCTGGGACATCACTGCTATCTTCTTGACCAGTTTCAAAGGTACCTTGTTGCTGCATACTTATATATCATGAGGTCTAAAGAAACACTTGGAGAACAGATACAGTAAACGAGCAGTTTCTGGCAAGAAAACAGCATTAACATTGAAAATAATGTAAAATCCTACCCTCTTTAATGCCTCGAGAAGCTCTTCTCGTCCAATGTAGTCTAAATCCTTCCTTGCAGTCAAAATCCCAGCTTCATTTCTGCGAGAAGCTTCAAACCTTTAGCCAATGCCAAACAGATAATACGCAAATATTATCCAAATTGATGAGACTCACAGTATATTCTGAAGCTCAGCTCCAGTGAAATCTTCGGTGAGCTCAGCAATTTCTTGCAATAATGTCTGTTTCTCCTCTTCTGAACGGAAGAATTTATTCCTAGCATGCACCTATTAATCAAACAAGCAATCATGCGGATATCTGCTATGCAACCATCAGTTGAGAGAAGCCTATCATTAAGTACCTGTAGAATTGCCAGTCTACCATCTCTAGACGGCAAGCCCACCCTTACAATTTTATCGAAGCGACCCTTTCTTAAGAGAGCAGGATCTAGAATATCCAACCTGTTTGTTGCACCTATAACTAATACCTGAGGGTCTAATGTGTTAAAAATGTAGATATTAACTACCAATTGATTTGACAGAAAAAAAGCATGCTTACTTGCGACGATGATTCTTTGAATCCATCCATCTCTGTTAATATCTGAAGTAAACCCTGCTCCCTCTCTGCACCCCCCTAAACAAAAAAAGACATTAAAAGCTGCTTCTACCAACATAAAGGAAAACAAAAAGATTGTGCAATCATATACAAATGAGTTCATCAAAACTTACTCCTTCAATATCAGTTCCACCACGCTTGCTGCCAATGGCATCTATTTCATCGATGAAAATGATTGAAGGAGCAAATAACCTAGCACTACTGAAAAGATCTTTCACACGAGAAGCAGCAACTCCAACGAACATCTGCCACGACAAAATAAGAATATTAATGAGGCAAGTTTTAAATTTGCGCTTGTAATTCAAAATATAAAATAATGGCCTTGTCATAACAATCGTGAAAATACCATCGTGCACCCACACATGAATACAGATCAACTTTACTAAGGAAATAGGTATAAAAGCGCTAAACCATGCATATAACTAGCATCTTTCATGGGCAACTAACAATTATGTCACCCATCGTTCCTGACATCCTCTTGGATAGCCATTCCTAAGTTGAATGCACAACCAGTCAATAACACTTGCGCAGAAGCTTACACGGAACTCCCCTCAACAAAATCAGTACCATTTGCAGCAAAAAATGGAAGTCCTGCTTCGCCAGCAATAGCCTTCGCCAGTAGTGTTTTACCAGTTCCAGGAGGCCCATGAAGAAGCACACCTTTAGGGCAGTATATACCCTTGTTCTGGAATTCTTCATCATTTTTCAGTATTCGAACAATTTCTTGTAATTCTCTTTTTATATACTCCTGGCCAGCAAAATCATTAAAAGTTACACCTGTAGTTTCTTCAGCGGATATAAATTTAGCTCTGCAGAAATAAACCACAACAAAGTATCAGCTCAAAAGCAATGACTCACAGACACATGCAAATGAATAATGAGTGGAAACACTTGTCCAGGAAAAAATTGAAAGGTTTTTTGAATGGCCAATCCAATATTTACCACATTTTTAAAACGAAAATGCTGTTCTCTATTTAAGAAACTGTTCTTAGGTGTCTGATATCCTAGATTGCACATATTTGAGAAGCAAGTTAAACTGACCACATCAGAGGATGCAAATCCAGTTCGTGGTGTCAAATTATATCATTGACATACACACACAGACACAAACAGTGAAGCTGAGATCGAATTCAATACACTTTTTTTAACATTAATTTCAAAATTTTACACCTCTTTTGATTAAGACCCAGTTATTCAATATGTGGAACGGCCTTGTACCTGTGTGATTATGAACTCGAAAGGTTCTTATTACTAGGAATCCCTTATTTAGATGAACTGCAGATATTATATGGCAGTTCATACTAGACGTATTAAATACAAACACATCACGAATAAAAAATTACAGCTGAGTGAGAATAAACATCCGGGTTAGAGACGTAGACGGGGTGGATCATGCACACAATTCCTTTTATATACACAGTGTCCTTGCGGTTGTGTTTTTGTTATTTTTCTTTATCTTTTCAGAATAGTTTAAGCTAACAATGTTGATTTGTATGCACATATCTGGTCATGAAAATATGCTGTATGTCACTCCAATAAAAATATAACCCTGTGAACAATAAATGACTGCTATCCTAATTCCTATGAACATCAAAATTCTGAAAAAATCATAAAAATCACAATAGATGAATCAAAGATCAAGGGCTCAGACCGGTTATAAGTTTGTATCATTTGGATGTTTTGAAACTTGTGTAACAAGTAACATAGACAATATATAAACTCAATATAACCTAACCTCTACTGCTTACCGGCTTTTTCCTATCGTTCCCAGCGCACGGCGCTTAAGTGGCTGCCTTGGTGGTGGACTTGCAGTTCCCAAATCACATGGTATCAACTTAGCATAAATCGGCCTTGCCCAATTGTCTATCAACACATATGATGCAATTGCAAGTCCAAGACGCATAGACCATATGACTGCTGTAGCTATGGTTGAATATAGTTCAGCTGGAACGGCATCCACATGAATTACGTCGACATTCACAAGCTGTTGATGTAATTTACTCCAAACATCATTCCAACTATCGATTGGCATGCGGTCAACGGGATGGCGTCGGAATACAATTTCCTTATAAGAATTAGCATCTGCTCCCGGAACGCTACCGTCTTTATAATATGGCAAAATCACTGCATAGACAAAAAAGTCACAAATTTTAGTGAATTTGATCTCAAAATTATGAAACTAAAGACGTAAGGCTGTAAGAGATGAGACACTACGGTTTTGTCAATACATATATGCATACGCCTTTATAGAGGGCAGCCAACCCTACCGACTACCGTCTTCCGATTTGAAACTCAAAAGGAGCATAGGTCTGGTAAATCCCTTATCACAAACCAAGTTAACGATTGCCTCATCCACTTTCCGTTGGGGACAATCTGATACATTCTAAAGCCATTGTTTTGGACTAGAGGGGCAGTAAAACTTCATAAGAGATTGACAAGACACAAGGACGTCCAAGGTAACAATTTATTGAAGTCTAATCCTGCTTCTATAAGTCTATAAGAAAACAACACAGTAAAGAACTCTGAAATGGAAACAGGCAGCAGGAAACTGAAGAAGGAACTTTAACGTTTAACCTGATACATTTTGTCCATAATTAGCGTACTCCATAAAGTTGACATTGTTGGAGTTGAGCAGCGCCATAAACTCACTATAAGTAATCCTATGAGAATTCAAAGGATCCCATTCAGTCCCCTTCAACTTGCCTCGCAATGTCAACAACGCCCTGCTCCAGCACGAAGCCAAAAGCAGCTGCCTCTCCAACTGCATGTTTGCTTTCTTATCCAAATCCTCCAGCTTATTCACCCGCTCCCTCTCCGCATTCTTCAACTTCTGGAACGAAATAATAACAATAATCCAACTTTGAACATTTTGGTACAGAGAAAAAAAAAGGGGGAAAGAAACTGAAACAAAAACAAGAGTAAATAAGTATTGTTGACCTCAAACAGCTGTGCGGACGAATCCTCTTGTAGTTGGTTGTCGAAGTCGGTAACGATAGATGAATCCGATGACGAACTGTAAGGCTTGCTTTTACGAGTGTTGATAACTGATAGATAATTTTTTTGTAACGATGTGAGTAAAGAAGAAGAATGGCGACGTTTGGGTGGGGCGAACGAAACGCAAAAGCAGCAGCAGCAGCAGCAGCAATAGGAGGATGATGAGGATGTGCGATTGAAGGGGAAATGCGGCGGAGGAGATGAGGAAGAAATTGATGAGAGTTGAAGAAGAGAAGTCATTACGTTGAGCAACACAATCGGAATGAATGAAAAGTTGTGTTATTGAGTTATCCAGTTGAAGAGAAGGAGAGCAATTAAACTCGCGTAACCCTCGACCGCGGCAAGCAATTTCACGGCGCTGCGTCCATCGGAATTATCCGTGAAAACCGGTGCCTAATTTCACTAATTATGCACCGGTATTTAAGGATACCGGTTACTAGTTTCACTTTGTTTTTTTTTTTTAAAACCTTATTGTTAAATAAAAAAAATGAAATTAGAATAACGCTGCCTAATTTCACTAACTATGCACCGATATTTAAGGATACCGGTGCCTAGTTTCACTGTGTTTTTTTTTTTTTGAAAACCTTATTGTTTAAGAGGACGACTGACGAGGACGTCTAAAACGAAATTCAAATCGGCGAGAGCGATCGGCAAAGACGGATGCATGTATC
>JAWWMW010105633.1:0-10611 GCA_035048345.1 Echeveria elegans
AGAAAAAAATGATTATGTGAGTGATAAAATAATGTAAAAGTAAGAAAATGAATAGTAATAAAGTAAGAAAGAGAGTGAATTGAGATAAAAAATATGAGAAATAATTATTATAAAATGAAATAGGAAGAATATAATGAAACACTCAAAAAGGAAAGTAGAAAGAATAAAAGAGGACAGAGAGAGTATAAGTCTGCACTAGTCAGGAGAAAACTTTCTGACTGGACCCATTTGACATTAATCTCCCTATATACTTCATGCCAAATTGGCTGGCATTGTGGATGAGGAGGCTCCTTTCATCTCAATAATATCTTGTGTGTCATCATAACCCCCAGCTTTTTAAATTTTATTTCCGAATTTTATTTCTATATTTTTCTTTTTAATTGAAACAAACTTTACTCAGTTTGGTTCTCATCTCTCTGTCCCTCTATCTACCACACCTTCTGTCTTCTACATTTTCCTCTTTCTCTCCTGAAGAGGTTAACTAGGGTTGGTTCCTTTTTCATCTCTTTCTTCTCTACATGATTTGTTTTTATGCAGCTGTGTAGTTTCTAAACATGGAAACATGTTACTTGGATTCTTTACTATGTTAATTTGACAAGCTTTGTTTTGTTCATAAATGTTGGGTTCTGGGTATTTCTATTTATAGTTAGTTTCTGTCTCTTTTACTCTTTTTTTTAAATATTATCTCATTCTTGTGTTCCAACTTTGATGGTGCTGTTTCTTGATTCTCATCTTTTTTTGATATTTTATGTGTCATTTTTCAAGCTTTCACTGAGTTCTACTTGATTTTAAGCATCTTGTAAACTTGTGTAATTATTTTGGTTAGATCTGTAATTTGGTCAGGTATGTGTTGCTGTATATGGTGTAAACCCTAACCCTAACTAGGGAGTACTGAGAGAGAGATCAAGCATTAACGTGTGCAAGAAACAAAGGAGAGCTACACAAAAATGGTGAGGCAGAAGATACAGATTAAGAAGATTGACAACATTACAGCAAGACAAGTGACATTTTCCAAGAGAAGGAGAGGTCTTTTCAAGAAAGCTCATGAGCTTGCTACTCTCTGTGATGCTGAAATTGCTCTAATGGTCTTTTCGGCTACTGGGAAACTCTTCCAGTATTCCAGTTCAAGGTACTTAATTATTATTCCTTCTTATAATTTCGTCCTATCATTCCTTCATCGATTCACAACATCAAATATTTCTTAAACGCACTTATGAGTTATGACCTAAGTTTTGTTCTTCTTTTTTTTGTCATGAAGTTCATAGTACTCTTGCACTATCTTTGTTGCACAGTCAACATAGTTCAGTGGCTGCGTGTGATTCAGGTTTCGCTATGCTAGGAGATACCGAGATGTGTTAGTCTAAGTAAAAATGACAACATTGTACAGTTTACTTGAGGTTTCTAACTATATAAATCTAACTGCCCATGTGTATGGTACAGTTTTCTTAGGGGGTAAATGTTGCATGATATACCCTCTAGTTCCACGAGGAGCTAAACATAGTCATCAAGAGGAAATATGAATACACATATCACATAATTGAATAATGTGTCTGCACTTGAAGTCTTTGATTTTCCAATGATAAATAAATTAAAACAAGCTAATCAACTAAGGCTCTAAGTTTTACAATGTTGACCACTATGCATGATGAGACTGGTCACGCTAGGGACACTGAGCTAGTCAACTCTATCAATCAATTTAACCAAGTGGCATATATAGTATGCTGCTGCTTATATATGTTGATAACATGCGAATCAGGAAACTTGTAGCAGAGACAGTTCTCCGGCTATACACACTGTAGGCCTCTTCTACTACACTAGCATGGGGATGCCACAGTTCACAGCAGCTTCTTTTCTATCGTAGTATTCTAAAGATGCATGTCCCCTAAGTTGCATGGAAGATTTGTATTTGATTATGAGTCTTGCAGATGTGACGGTATAATTATATACTTAAGGTCACATTTGGAGTGCGTTTCACAGAAATATTTGCAAGCTTATTTATTGTTTTCTGAGGTCCATTTGCATGTTTATCAATATCATCGTTGGGGTTCCTTGTGACTTTGTATGTTGTAACGCAAAATTGATCACCTCGTTTCCCATTTCCTGCTGCTTGACTTTATGAAGTATGAAGCAAGTAATTGAGAAGCATAGCTTACACTGTGAGAACAAAGAGGTGGTAGACCAACCCTCCCTGGAGCTTCAAGTAAGATAAACTAGTCTATTTATTAATATGACATGCTAACTTGATTTGCTTTGAACACACTTACATGATTATATACGCATTGTTTTACTAAGCTTGAGAGTAGCACCTATGCCATGCTAAGCAAGGAGCTTTCTGAGAAGACAAATGAACTTAGGTAAACACTAATCAGATTCCTTTTACACGGGCCACATTTTAACTTTTAATTATTGTCGTAGATGGTGACACATTCACACTACAGCCATGCTGCACTAAGTCATGACTGAAGTCTTTATTTTTTGTACAATAACAGGAAACTGAAAGGGGAACATCTTCAAGAGCTAAGCTTGGAAGAACTAAAGGAACTCGAGAAGTCGTTGGAAGCTGGGCTACTTCGTGTCGTGGAGACTAAGGTCCGTATTTGATTTTATTGGCATGTTATTCATCATCAGATAATCTCGTTTCTTGCATTTAAAGTTTAGCTTTTCTTGGATATGATATAGGGTGAAAAGGCTCTGGAAGAGATCACTGCCCTACGACAGAAGGTGACATACTTCAGATCATTAATTATATATATGTAGCCATTAGTTTTTAATTACTGAATGATGGGAATGCGAACATGATTTGGAATTTGTTTTTCAGGAAGTGGAGCTGATGAAAGAAAATGAAAGATTGAGGATGCAGGTAAACAGCTGACAAAGCTCAAGTACCCAACACATTTGAGATATGAGATTTAGTTGTGAAAAGGTGATTTTGTTTAATGTATGCATTTAACCATTAATTAAATGAAGATGGAAAGCTTCCCGGAAGTACCAACTATTGCTGGGAGCAGCCTTCTGGAGCAAGGTCAATCTTTTGAGTCAATGGCAGGGAACTCGACAGGCCCGCCTCTAGAAGATGACAGCTCAGATACCTCTCTCAGACTCAGACTTGGGTAAGCACATATTATTATTTACTCGTCATGTTGACTATGGCATAACATTACATATATAAACAGCTGTTTTTCATACCTGCAGATTACCATTTCCTTAGCTGAGGAAACTTCAGATGAATAAACAAGTGGTCTGGTCTCCCTATTCTCTACTGTTTTTGAACTAATTATAGATGTGACCCGCATTGCCTCAATAGGATAAAGTATTCAGAGTTCAGACATCTGTTTAATAAAACTGTAACCTGAGAAATGTATCTATGCATACACTTTTGTACATGTTCCCCTCGAACATTTTACTTTACAGAGTTGGTGTTATGCGATAACGAGTGCCAAGGCCGCGTAGTTAGTAAATAAGTTTGTAGCTGCAATGTTGAGATCTGGGCATTAGAACCAAATGCTAGGTGTTTAAACTGGCTACACTCAAATCTCAATAGTAAAGGAGCTATCAGGTTCCTTTCAAGTTTCAATATGAACAAATACGTGAAAGAATATAGAAGCCTGCCGTTAGGACTGATCAGAAAAGAACACACAATTGGGGTAGTTGCAATGGTGACATTTACACGCCTTAGACTGAAAAGACAGTTCACCTCAAACTGTTTCTTGTATGAGCAGGGCTTCAAGTTCATCCCTTCTCCGTTCCAATTCCTGTTAACATGAGAAGTTCTTAGTAACCCAAGATTAGAGACAACAATTAAACAATCGGAAGCATCGGTAGCCAAATTATAGCTTAGCTCCCATACCAAGGTACTCAGTGATGGCAGGATACTCTTGGTTGAGAATTTAACAAGCTTCTCATAGAGGATAAAGGTAGTTTGCCATTTGGTTGAGAATTTAACAAGCTTTTCATAGAGGATAAAGGTAGTTTGCCATTTATGTGAACAAATCAATAATCAATGATTATAACCTTAAACAGATAAAAAGCTGGCAACATTCTGCCTGTAACCTTATTTCCCGAAAATATAAACAGGTCTGTCGTACCTCTAGATCTCTAACAGCTTGATCTCTTGTAACTTCTTTCTTTTGTCTAGCACGTTTGAGAACTCCAATGCACAGTATGCCCTGAAATTAGAGTCAGATAAGATCATTTCTGGGCTGTAGGTGTATGTATGCATATGATATCTAACGAATAGCATCAATTATCAAACAAAACAGCCCAATGACTTGAAACTCTGACTAAATACCACTGGCACGCATAGAAAACAAATGCTACGCAGCCTGGTCAATTAATGCGGTAGCGCTGAAAGTTTAAAGACTTTACCGATATCAAATATAGTAGTCCACAGCCAAGGAGCATGTAACTTGCAATATTTTGAAGAAGAACGAGCTCCTTATGCTTTCCAGAGGTGTCAGGGAAGGCTCTTGTCATAACCGCGACACTGAAAGCAACTAAAAACTTTTTAACTAAATACAGAAAGAAGAAACCTCTTTCGGATGCAAGTAGTGTCACATAATAAGAAAATTTCATAGATCACTGGCAGAAACTCGTTACGACTACAACCACGTGCCTATTTAGGTTTAAGAATCCATACAAAATAGAAAACACAATAATGGCACATGACTGAAAGCCAACATCGTTCCAGCTGCAGGTAAAATTAGGGGACAGCCGCTATTTCTAAAAAGTAAAACTAGCTGCATACAGAGGATGGCAAATGACATAAATGGAAAAACTACCAGCAAATCTAACATGCTACTCAGCTAATCCGGTCTAAACATGCGTGCCAGAACCAAGATCATAGAACGATAAAGAAACAAAAAACACAACTAACGTACAAAATCTGCAACATGCCCCTTCCAGCCCAGTACTCCAACACCTGCACGAGTAGCATTCCAATTAAACCAATAAACTTAAAAACTAAACAAGTGTCCGGCAGACAAGGACCCTATTTCATTCCTAAGTAATAAATTAACTTACTAGGAAGAAATTAAGAACCATCAGATCTCATTTAAATGTATAACATCAGTTTTCTTAAAGTGGCAAAATGAGAGTGAGACACAAACCAACCATCCAAAACTTGAAAATGAAGCTCCACTCAGTCTCCGCCACAACCACAAAAATGGTGATGACAACAGCGTAGCATCTAAATATCCCATCAAACACCTGCAAACCAAAATAAAAAATCTCAGCAACAACTCAAAATCCCAAAAACAAAAAAACACAATAAAAACCAGCGAGAGTAAGGAAGAGCGAAAACATACATCGGATCCGTTTTTGAAAGATCGGATGGCGGAGAGGACATTAACGGCAATGCAGAGTATGGCAGTGAGAGCAGTGATGAAACTAAAACATCGACACGCAATCAGCAGCGGATCTCCACCACCTCCTCTAGCCCTAAGTACTCGCTTTGCAGCACTCCCGGTTGACGGCGAATAGCCCTCCCTGTGATCACCGCTCTTCCTCCCCATTTTCTATCGATCGACTCAACCACATAGCAGCTTACATCGTCGAATCTTCTTTACTTCCTCTTCTCGTCACTTCCATCTGCTCTTCTACGCAACATTTTTTTTGCCGTTAGTGTTAACGCCGTGGTCAAACGGAACTGGTTGGTTTTCATGGCGTTGACTGACGGTTTAGATAAACGGGCTAAGGGCCGGCCAATATTAGATCGCTGACGTCAGCCAAACTTCTATAGCTTAGACTGCTAGAGGTGGTTCGAGTGCGTTATCAAATATACCACATTTATGTTCTTGCGATACACCGGCGTGTGTAAAATGTTTCTTTATTTGGTCGGCACACATTCTCTACCGAGATACACCAATTTGTTCTTTGCTCGATCTGCACACATTGTGTTCTCAAGGTAAATGTATGGCATCATATACCTTTCACACGTCTTGGTTTCGAGACCTTACGATGTGAGTGATAGATGTTTCTTTGCTTGTTCCTTACACTTGCGTCTTCCCAAGGAGTGTGTCATAAGACACCTTGAAAGCTGACTTCTAGTCTCACTTATGAAAATTCCTTCTTGTTGTGTCTTTCCTATCGCCGTTCGAATAGATCCTTAGCAAAAGCACTTTCATAAGTACTTTTATTATTTACCGAATGGAGAGAGAATGATAAATAATATTCTCTTCAAAATGCTCACCAAGTCAATATCTTCTACTTGGTGCACTCCTCTTTACCAAATGGTGACTTTGTTCTTATCCTTCAAGATACCCACGAGAAAGGAATATTCTCACCTGATATACCATTTACCGGCTATGTTATCTTAAGATATGACTTTTTTTTAATATGTGACAATGATTCACTTCAGCTATCTTGATCTTCAAGTTATGTTCTGCCTCACCAACTTGTGCTTTCACTTCGGCTGATAATGACAGAGCTGGATTCACTTCACATAATAACACCTCTAGACAGGAACTCCGTCTGGACATACTCCAATGAGTTCAAACTTCTTCAACTTGAGTTGAGCTATCATGTTTTTATTGTGGGTTCTGCTCCACAGAATATAACACTTCCTTTCATAGTGTTATAACTCTTTGTTAGTGTAAGCCCTAGCCCCAATGCATTGAAATCTGTGCTTATTATTAAGTTAATAAATGAACTAAGGCATAAGTTTTATCAAACTCATTTTCTTGTGCATGATACTTGAAAAAACTATACATGAATGAATGTTTTGTCTAAGTTACTATCTCGTAAGTAAGATACTTAGTTGATTAAAGAACATTATTCTAAAATCCCTAGTCAATCATTTATCATGAGAATGATAACGAACTAAGACTAGTATGCTTCTCTATGCGTTGATTGAATCTTACTAATCATTCTGACATCAGAGAACAATATAAATACATATAGGATATGTATTTGGATACAATCCACTATGAGAAACAGTACATGGTAGTCTAAGTCATAAGTGATTCTCTGGTAGGTCTTATATGGATTATTCAACTAGAAGCCTTTATGAACTTAGATGGTTTAGTGTATGCTTTGACTTACTCCGAACATGATCCGTAAAAGGGTTGCAAGTACGTATATGATTGGGTATGCATTAACTATGCTAGAGTTGCATGAAAGGAGCGAAGGAATTGCATACTCTCGTAGAGAAAAGGATACATCCGGCCACTAGATAGATTGATATTGAGAAATGTATGCGCATACCCATATTGAATGAGAATTCATTGACATGAAGCTTTGAACGTGCGTCGTTGTATGCGTCAAATTTATAATTTATAGTGTACCTACTAAACACTTAGCAAGTGGTAAGCAGGGTCGAACCCACAAGAGAGTTATCGATTTGAATTAGTATAAAAGCTTCTGCTAAATTAAATCCTAAAGGGGGTTTTGAAATGATTTATTTTGTCACAACGCGAGAGTAAATGAAAATGTTTTAACGATTTTGAGAAATATCAGTTTAGGTAATTGTTCGTGCAACTAGTATTCATTGACTACAAAATGTCATGCAATATTCAATTAAAATGGTTGTTTCCGCTAAAGATACAGCCTACGTATACTCGCTAGAGTGACACGCTACCTGTTCTATTCAGATAATCCCGCTAGAGACTTACCTAATTTATAGTTCAATCTACTATTACACGCTAAAGTATCAAGCAGATATAACAATCACGTAGCCACAACACAATAATACTTCCACCGCTAGGCTTAATTACTATCATGCAGTTTCTACGTGTCACACACTAATATCAATTGCATTTCACCGCTAGGCTACGCACAACAAATAATCAGAGTATGCAATACAGCTCAAGAACAGGAATAATTCAACACACATATATCAATTGCGCACAAGTCTCATACTAATTTGTCGCATTCACAATTCTTAAACTGAAATTGTACTTAGCTACTGAAAAATATTGTATTGAAAATTAAAGTCGAGTTGATTAAGAGAAATTGTTAAAGAATGTCAATGAAATGAAGCACAAAAATGGGGGATTGAAGCTGCTCTCTTTTGTGTAAAAAAACTGCAGAAAAACTGATGTCAAAAGCTACCCAAAACTGCTCGAAGAGCTGCCACAAAGAGCAGCCAAAAGCTGCCCAATCTACCTCCTCTCTTTCCCGAGCTGCAGCAGCTGCTGTCCGTTCCCTCTGCTGGCTGCTATCTCCTCCTCAAAAGCTGCTGCAGTAGCCGTCCTCTCTTTTCCACACAAGGTGCTGCTCCCCTGGTTTGTCATTCTTTTTCTTTTAAAATTGTCTACAAAACCCTAGCACATTTGGGCTGCTGTTGGGCCGAAAATGGATGGGCTGAAATATGACAGTTTGTACATTGAATAAATTCGTCTCGGTTGAATGCCTTACAGTCTGAATCAGTCCTTGATCTAAAAATACAAGTCATAGATGCTTGAGCCAGCTTTACAATGCATTTTGTTTCGTTTCAATCCGATAACGATGCACCTTCTGGAAGCTTCCGAAGTTGCAAATGTCTAAAATCGTCCTTTCGCACTAGACTGCACTGCACAGCTCACTGTGCTTGTTGTTTCGGCCCCTTATACCTTCGAATTTGTATTTCATGTAAACAAAAAAGTTGTAGAGCTTTGAATCTTATTTCTAACAAGCTATCATTCACTTTCATCGGATAAATAACGAATTCCCAGCAAGCTCGTGAAACAGCATAGGTCAAATCTGCCTTTCCGGTGGAACACTACATAATTTGCGCGAATAACATCATTTCACATTAATGTGGTCTTAATCACTTGTGACACGAAACACTACCAAAGAGTACATTTCATCACAAAAGTATACTTAACTTACGGGAATAAACGACTCGATGGACTGTATAAATACGCTCCATCAAACCACCTCACACTTATTCTTGTTCGTCCCGAACAATTATAAGATTAAGACACACATTACTCTTACTGATCACGCCACCACTTGATACTTATATAACTCAAATCATCTGTTCTATTCCATACTTCAACATATACACATACTCAATATCGAATAATGCTCAACAAATGAACAAATGATACATGTTACATCTTGAGCCGAAATGGATTGCAGTGGATTGCAGTGGATGATTGCACTGCACAACTCACTTTGCTTGCTGGGCCCCTTATAACTTCGAATGTGTATTTCATGTAAACAGAAAAGTTGTAGAGCTTTGAATCTTATTTCTAACAAGCTATCATTCACTTTCATCGGATAAATAACGAATTCTCAGCAAGCTCGTGAAATAGCATAGGTCAAATCTGCCTTTCCGGTGGAACACTCCATAATTTGCGCGAATAACATTATTTCACACTAATGTAGTCTTAATCACCTGTGACACGAAACACTACCGAGTAACATTGCATCACAAAAGTATAGTTAACTTACGGGAATAAACGGTTCGATGGACCGTATAAATACGCTCCATCAGCTACTAGACGAATGAAATTTGTCTCTTCGGATGATGAAACTAGTGATCTGGTGTCTGGTGATGGTGATAATTTGACATGGGATGTGATTGGTAGGGCTTCTGGAGCTAATGATCCTAGTTATGACACTAGAGTCAGTCGTAGTTCACGAGGTGTCCACTCTTCATCTCGAGTTGACAAGGGTAAATCAATAGCAAGTACTTCCACCAGTACAACTGTGAGATTGAAGGAAGATGAGATAGAAGAGGACATTGACATAGATGTTCCCAGTACAGGAGACGTATGGAATGAAGATGATGAGTACTAATATTTTAGTAAACTAATAAACAACTTTGATTAGTTTCATTTCGTTTTTTTTGTTTCTGTTAACTTTCATTTTATGTTTTGAATCACTTCTTGAGTTTTATTTTGATGTACAATAAATGACTATGTGGTTTTAGAGTATGTATGCACCTTCACTACGAAAGGCGCACATTTTTTTTGCGCCTCGCGTCTAGGCTCGAGGGAGCCCTTTGCGTCTTGATGCGCCTCGTGCCTTTAAAAACCAAGGTGCAAGCCCCATTATTATTACTTACAAGTATCTGATGCACATCATTTTTTCTTTACATTCACTTTACCACCGCGTAGTTCCAAACTACACGTCTCCAAATCAAATGCTTCCACTAACCATCGTGCAAACTGTGCATCTATTTTTGTAATTTGCATGTCCAACAGGTTTCCAAATTCATTGTCATCTGAATCTTTTTCATGTTCTTGCGATAGCTCCTTGAATGCCAAAACAAACTGACTTGGTGAGCTTCTTGTCTTGAAAATCTGTCGTGCTTTTGATCAAAGTTGGGGTCTTCCACTGTTTCTTTTCGTATTGAGCCGTTTGAATCACCTGTATCCCTGAACAGAATACTCAATTACACATGCGACAAAAAAACATCAATGTAACCAAAAAGTGGTTAAGCTTCTCTTCACTTCACCATGTTAAAATACTCATTTCTGAAGTTCAATAAATCAATTAACATCAATGTAACAAAACATCACCGGGACACAAAAAGGTGAAAGAATAGATGAAGTATGATAGTATGAGAGTGTAGAACAAGTATGAGAAGAGAGAATGAAGAGAAGAATGGTACACAAAATGTGTATTTTCGTATGTATTTGAAATGAGAGATTACAAGTCTTTTTATACTAATGCTAGACTTTAATG
>JAWWMW010105644.1:0-10611 GCA_035048345.1 Echeveria elegans
TTCTCTATAACAGCCAGGCTGTTATATGTGTGTAACAGCCTCTCTCTATAACAGCCCGATTTTGGACAAACAATCGTGGCTGTTATAGAGGGGGCTGACTGTATTTGTAACGACCCGACCGGAGGACCCGATCCAGATCATTATAAGACCATGGTATATTGGTGACATATGAACTGGTAGCTCTACTTATCTAGCTAGCTGTCACAGCTCCTGTATCTGATGTGAGATATTACAATCACCTCCACTAACTGAACCCGAACATCCTCGTTCGGTACAAGCCAGGATCCTCCACTCCTTTCAATGACCTCTTTCATCTACTGCGGAGGATCGATTCTGATACCATTTGTAACGACCCGACCTCTTTCATCTATTGCGGAGGATCGGCTCTGATACCATTTGTAACGATCCGACCGCAGGACCCGATCCGGATCGTTATAAGCCTAGTTGTCACAGCGTCACATGTCACCAATATCCCCTTGGTCACCACAACGTAGGATCTTTCCATAAAAAATCATGGTATATTGGTGACATATGAACTGGTAGCTCTACTTATCTAGCTAGCTGTCACATCTCTTGTATCTGATGTGGGATAAGCTTTGCCTTTTGATTTGGTCAACATTATTATTTTTATTACAACTTTTCAACAGAATGAGAATCAAAGTATACATCAAAGTATACAACGTGGGAACATAGTCCGAAATGAATATCAATGTATGCTAGGGCTAATTGAGAAGTGATCATTGATAAAAAAAAATCGCATCCAATAACTAATACACAAAATAAAATAAAATAAAACATAAATAACAACTGGGCAGTCTAACACCTAGGCATTAGACGCCCAAAATAAAATCTCTCATCCATTACGGAATTGTACCGCGGATGAGGATAGAAATAAAAGCTCTCACTCTTCCACAGGTTTCGCGGCAGATGAGGAGAGAATAGTAACTGGGTCCCGTTAGATAACTAACGAAGAATTGTAACCAATTATTTCAATAACTCCAATCCGAATCAACCCGTGAGAATACCATCTTCTCTGTTCGAACAAACGAACCGCTTCCGCTGATCAAACTGACAACGTTCTTGTCGATCTCCATGTTGTCTCCGTTTGTACTCCTCTCAAGCGATTGATCTTGATAATAGGGACGAGGCAAGAGGAGCAGAGACGACTTATCTTGGTTGCGGGATTTGGTGTTGCCGGTTGCCGCAGGATATTCAGTCGAGGCCGAATTTGGTGAGGCTTGCGGGTGAGACGGGTAAAGGTTTCAGTCAATCCACAAGACCGGAACGACCAGCGGAGAGATCAGCCAGAATGCAGAGCAATTGCCCAATGATGTTAAAGTAACAGACATAAGTGTTGGTCAGAGATGATGATCGGGTTCGCAGCACTTGGAGCCTACCTACAATTCTCTCCTCATCTGAGTCACCACGTGGAGAGTGAGATGTCTTTAATTTGAGCATCCACCACATGCTTTTAGACTGCTCATATATTTATTTATTTTATTATTTATTTATTTATTTGTTGTGTATCTACTATATATATAATAGAATTCATGTCCACAACCACACATATAGCGACGGAAATTTTCGTCGCTAAAACCTCTAATTTTATTGCTTAAAAAATTAAAAATGTACAAATTTAAATTTTAAAATTATGTGAAATACATCGGGAAATTTGAGGGGATCGAGTGGAGACATCAGAATAAAATACCTTAAAAAGTTAAAAAAATAAAACTAGAACAGTAAACGTTGGAAACACTATGGAGAATCAGACAGAGATATAAATAAAATCGTATATCCATGGCCCGATCCCGTCGGGACGACGGATTCACCTCTAGTAAGAATATATATATATATATTATTAAAATTATTTCTACATCGTCCAACACATTTCTCGAAGACGCATACAGGATTATTCGAACCCGAACCCTCTTGTTACAATGACCAAGAGTGTAACCAACCATCTATTAAGTATATGTATAAGCGAGAACCAGTAGAACTAGAAGTCAGTCAGGTTAGTGTTCAACAGGAAGGCAAAGCCCTGGACTCTACCACCAAGTTTGAAAAATCAAGTCTTGCAGACTGCAAAGTAGTCCTGTTAAATATATTTACCACTATAGGGACATGCTGTAATCTAACTGCATAGTACTTGTCAGAGATTGTCTACTGACTGGTTAGGCTTAGCAATATGAAGGGGACTTGTACTTCCATTGTGCGTATTTGGGACAGTATGCAAAGAAAATTGCCGGTATGCTCGATGTTTATTGCGCGGCATAAATCAATATAACAATTATCTGAATTTCTGCTGGTAGATCATTGATAGATACCTTCAGTTCAAGGTTGGATACACCTAAATCTCTGTGCTATATGAGACTTGTGTATATGAAAATGAGAAATCTAAGTGACATGCTGAGAATATAAGCAAACCATGACTGCCGACCAAACTAGATGACATCTACTAAGTACAACAATGACCTGTTACTTATGTGATTGAGAGTATATGAATAAATGAGATGACCACATCATGTATGCCATCTTCCAAATGACAAGGTTCTGTACCTAAACTAGCAGTAGCAGATAATAAATCCCTGATGACGATTTTCGAACTGTGAAGGGTGACATTAAATTTGAGTATATCTATTGGCCAGACATTTTTATAAAATAAAATAAAATTGGGTCATCTCAACATACGCATTGCATTGCATATATGACAAAAGATGATTTGGTCAGGTGAGAGAGAGTAAATTAGGGTTAGGGTTTTCGGATTTGTTTGTTGCTATATCAATCTTTGCGGATTAATTTACAGCTCATTTTTCACTTCTCCACACGCCAAGCCGCCACCAGGGGAATTAACAAATATATAGATCGACCACCAACTCTACTGTAATGTGTAATAAACATAGCTTGGCACCTTCCACCAACAATTATGGTCAGCATAAAAGCTACACATTTCTTAAAAAGAGTTCTCAATTGTAAAAATGATCGGTGCGTTGGCAACTGTTTTAGTACATTTAGTACAGTTTTAAAGAAAATTCACTCTAGCTGTTGGATTCCAATTATATATCTGAATCATGTACTTGAGAAAAATGGACGTACTAAAATTGCACCAGCACTTTTGACTTTCTCTTCCCAAAAGTGAGCCAATGGCAAAGTTAGGAAGCATTTGAATTATGAGAAGTCAAAGTTAAGAGGCTTGTAAATGTAGATTAAGTGTGGTTGAGATGCTTTACAGAGTTATGAAGTGTAATTGGACTGCCTAGCTAGGTGCACCGGCTCTCTCTAGTTTCTGATCTCTGCCTCCCTCACTTTGAGAGTTTGAGTATATTGCATCTTATTATTAAAATTGTAATAGCTTAGTTGTTCTTTGCCTTTTCCATCCTTTTGTAAAGATGCAGGTTATGTTCTTGTTAATAGTTGCAGGGAGTTTTTGTATTTATTTTGGGCTTTTCTGTAATTACCAAAACTTGTGTTTTAGGTTTTAGGTCTTTCGTATGTCTGTATTTTTGTCGGCAATTTCAATTGTAATACAACTTTGATTCACCGTCGCCGCAGCCACTTGTTTTGGTCCGCGTGCTCCGTCCGTCGATGAGTATTTCCGACGTGATCTTTCTTCACTTATTACTTGCGCTCCAGTGCACTTTATGAGTTTGAATTACCTTAAGCCTTTTACAAGGTACGAGCGTACGTTGCCAAGTCTTGTGTTCAAGTTTCATTTTGAAAGCTAGCTTCTGATTAACGAGATAAGCTGAGGATGTGAGATTTTTGTTGAAGCTAGTACACTTTTTTTCGATGAGTGAAGCTAGTACACTTAATCGATAATTATTATAACGTGTAACATACCTTTAAAAAATGAAAAGAAATGTATATTGCATATATATTCTGGAGTGGCATGCAACTAGCAAGTCGTTACACTTAGACACTGTAGGTATCTAGCGGTTAAATTATTCAAACACTGACTGTAATGTTCCTCTTTAGTAACCCTGATGTTATCTAAATGAATCAAATGACTTCTAGATCATATTTAATGTAATAGCTTTAATGGAAGCACCTACGGATATAATTACTATTTTCATCTACACTCCTATTGCTATAACCCCCACCGCCGTGTTCAGAAATCACCATTGGATCAATTAGATGTGCAGCCAAAGTAGCTGGAGAATCAAATGATTGTGGTAATGGTGCCAAAGAAGCAACTACATCTGCCAATGAGGAAGGAGATGGGGAGATGAAGTTGCTCGAAATATGGTTTGTACTGATCATAGTTGCTAGGTTGTTTGCTGCTTCTTCTATAAGCTTGTACTTGAGTATTTCTGCTTTTATGGCAATCAGTTCAGTGTGCAATGACTGAATTTGTCTTTGCAAGACCGAGATCACACCCATGCATCCATAGACTGGATCTCTCAATCTCACCGAAGCTTCATATATCAGACTGTTGGCTGTATCCACTCGTCGTGCTTCTGGCACTTCCTGAAGATCAAGATATAAAGTTGATTTCGGAAGAAGAAATATTCTTTGACATCCATCTATAAGTCCATTTTTTATGAATAAATAGAATTAGGGTTTCGGAGACCTTACCATTAACATATTGGAAACATTGCTAGCACCGAAAACTTTGTGAACAGAAGCAAACTTTTGAGGCTCGTGAGGAGAGAAGTAAGGAGAGAAAGGGCAGTCCTGAGTGCATCTTATTCTACGGAGCTTACAAGCAGCACAAGGTGTAATTGCCTTTTGGCTTGTTACTCCGGCCGGTGAACCCAACATCTGATGTCGTTGTCTTCTTCCAACCATCATTTGACAAGAAACAACACCATTTCTTGATGTAAATTGCAAATCTTTCCGTTGCTTCTGATGAAGACGATGAATATCTTAATTACACTATACACTGCATATATAATAGACAGATGGAGGGGAGGGAGAGAGATAGAGAGAGAGAGAGAGAGAGAGAGACAATTGGTCATATGTATAATGTTTGTAGCAGGTTGAATAATTAACAAGTAAAAAGGGCGTGACATAAAAATGACAGATGAAGCTGATGTATCAAAGATGGTGTCAAGATGTGGTGGAAAGGATTGATTAGCTTCAAATGAAAGTTAGGCACCTATATATTTTTGGTGTTGCAGTTCAAGATGACGACGCATAACACGTGCGAATTGAATTTACTTCAATGGCATGCATATGGTCTGCCACACACTACTTACCTTGGTCAAGCAAATATATGTGTAAATGAATACCTAAGAAACGATAATAATTCATTGAACGCCATGGATGGGCACCGAAAGATATAAATGACCCAAAAGGTATCAAAAAAATCTTACTTTAATTATATGGTTACAGACACAAGATACCAAGTTATAGAGTGCAAATTCAAGTAACACCGAACGTGTTTATAAATGGGATATGAAACTGAAGCACTCCCTATATACGAATTCCTGCTCCAACCAAGTTAAACACACTTGCCAAAGGACTTTTTTTTTTTTTCCATTCACAAGATTTTTCTTGATATGAATCGATCATGCATGAACATATATATATTTATACTTCGAAAACAATGAGGAAACGTATGATGGTAGGATAGCTTCACGTAGTGTAGTCTGTAGTGACACTTGTTTCTCATTGCTAGCATCCCAAATATACACCTGGATGGGATGTATACCGGAAAAGTTTGGGGACAGATGATGTCATTTACATTTTTTTGGATGTCAAACACTCACGCCATGTAAACACAATTATTCACCAAACCCGATATTGATTCAGCGGTTCCGCACAATTTAGTGCTGAATTAGGATAGTAACAGAGAGATTAATAACTAGAAACGTGTGGTTTAGGAATCCGATGTTTTAGAGTGTTCAAAAAAATTGTGAGAGATATAACGAGAGTTGTGGCGTTAAGTTGGCGACAAGTTTTGGATTACTGGTTACAAGAAGCTTAATCTCTTAATTAGCCACTAGAGCACAAACAACAAAGCAGCAAGCAGATGCCCTTAGTTTACATTTATCCGGTTAGTTTTGATTTTACAGCATGCATGGGGCTGGTAACATCGAAATTTTAATTATCGAATAAAATATGCAACAATATGTGCTTAAGAGTAGCTAGCCATACACAGGTGTCGGCGTACATGTCAATTTATTTATTTTTCCACAAACTATTACTGCAGCGGCAAGCAGAGTTGATCTCACGAGAAATTGGCTAACGAAGTGAATTTCCTGTAAATAAATAAAACTGGGGGTTTGTGAAAATTGTATAGACAACGAAACAAAACAAGAATGTAAGAAAATTACTAATTTGATGAGAAGGCATGGTTCAACACAACTACTTGTAGTTTACTGTTTATTATCGATATAAATCATTCAATTTCTATCATCTCATTACTCTAACGCAATCCGTCAAAGGTAACATGCATATATCTTCTAATATCGTTCTACATCGCACAAACGTGTATAGAACTCTTGTCGCAAAATAGCATGAAGAATCAAGGAATTTATATTAATGTGCAAACACTAATGATTAATCTCTAAGTATTCTACTTATTTTTAACGTAAATTATCAAATAAGTCAGTTATAGTATCCAACTATCACAAGATAAATAGTACGCAAATACACAATAGTTTATCAAATCATAATCATAATCATATGCATAGAAATTAATGTAAGACAATGAAATTGGAATTAAGTTTGAATCTCAAAACAATTTGTCACAAGTTTGTATCTCAAACCGCGACTAAGTATTCAACTACTCATAACAGTAACAAAATACATCATCACATTTAATAAAAAATTAAGTGCGAATGAAGAACGATTGAACGGATGATCTCAGACGTTGGCTCCGGCTTTTATTGTTGCTCTGTCGTCTGTGTTCTGATGTTGAATGATGAATTATGAAGAGAAGTTAGGGATTTCCTATTTCCTATGTATACTCACTTAAAAATAAGAAAATAAGCTCAAATAGGAATTCATGCCGCTGACATCAGCATCATTGGCGCGTACCATGATTAACTAGTCTGCGCGGACCATGTGTAAGTAAGGAATTTAGTTGTTCTTCATCCGTGCCAAGGAATTACATCTTCATCCGTGATAAAAACTGGACTCCAACACTTTGATTTTTGACTTCCTGTTCCTCTTTGGTCCTCTAACCATCTGAATCACTTCTTGAAGTCAATATAAGATTTGTAGCTTTTTGAGTCAGCTTTTCACAGGATTTTATTTTGTCTTAATCGAATTAACGACGCTCATTATAAAAGATTGCGAAGCACAAAAGGTCCTGCTGTCTCTTTATCCTTAATCAATGCTAAAACAATGTTTTTAAGCTTTGTTTCTTTTCTAGCCGTCCTTGTACACCTGAAATGAAAAACTACACAAAATGAGTAATTTTGAATACACAAATGCACTAAAATACATAGATTAAGATCATTAGATGAACACATAAATACGACTCATTAACCACTAAAAGGGATTATAACTAGAAGATTAAGCTAAGTTAAACGCAACATGGAGCCTTCAACCATTCTAATCACATTTTTCTCTTCCATCATATTCAATTTCTATCTCATTGCAAATCACTGCAGCAAAAATGGCTCAAGTAAAAGAAGGCAATGGCTTCCGCCAGGCCCTCCTTCCCTTCCCTTCCCTTCGACCCTTCATAGGTCATCTACATCTCATATCCAGCCCCTTGCTTCATCGCACCCTACAAAATCGATCTCTCTAGCATATATGATCCCATAAGTTGGCCTCTCCTTGGGTTCTCGGAACGCAGTTACAGTCGTCAGTCTCCTCCCCAAGTGCAGTACGACAGTCCTTCACATAATAAAACAATATCATATTAGCCAATCTGCCCACTCAACCATCTCGAGCAAAACTTAATCAACGACAGCTCCCCAATCCTTATGGCTGCCAATTATGGGCAGCAGCTGGCGTCACATCCAAAGATTGTTTGCACCGGAGATCATCCTCTTTCACTCTTGCCTAGAAGCATCCCTTCATATACGTGACAAACAAGTCCACGCTTAAGTCCATCTTAGAGGTTTCACAAGGAGTAGGGTTATTGTCATCATCAACATTGACTAAGGTGGAAATGAAGTAGTCAATAGTTTGAATGCTAACTTTCTGTATCATGTTAAAGATCATTGTTGGGGATATCAAGAATTTAGAGGAATGCTTTGATCAGCCAAGGCTCTGTTTGGTTGCGAGGAAATAGAAGAGGAAAGGAAAATTTAAAAAAAATGATTTTCTCATGAGAAAGTTGCAAGGAAAATTTGATCTCAATTTGTCTATTTTTTGCATTTTTTTCCCTTACAACCAAACACATAATTTCATTTTCATTCAAAATTTTCTTTTCCTCTTCTTTTTCCTCGCAACCAAACGGAGCATTAGGGTAGTTTTAGACGAACTATTAAAATATGGTGCGAACCCCCAGCTGATTACCTGCCCATTCTTAGGTTGGATTGGGTATAGGAACTATTAAGAGAAGGAATTGAACAAGTTGGCAAAAGAAGCTTGATGAGTTTCTCCAAAGGTTTATTGGATCAGCATAGACAGTATATGACATCACACCTGAAGAGAGAGCAGGAAGGAGTTGTGCAACCCAAGCAGTGATGGGTGATCTCCTCATGTTGCAAAAAACTGATCCTAAGTCATATTCCGATGAAGTCAACAAAGGAGTAATCATGGTGGGTAAATATCAAAGTATCAAAATGATCATGAACTCTTCTTCGTTGACCTTATGAAGTTGTTAGAATTTTTTTAAGTTGGTTAACTTTTATTTTATTTTTTATATAAAAATAATTCAATCCGCTAAAGCCTCACTATTTTAGGACCCACTAGGAATCGAATACGGGATGTGTGGATCAAATGGGAATATTGTGCCCGGCGGTTCTAAATTGAAAAGTTAAACACATTTACTTAATTGTTGGCCATAAGAATTTATTGTACAATTTGGTGATCACATCTGATTAATGTGTGTAATGTACTAATGTGTATCTATGTACGCTACAGGTCATGATAGGTGGAGGCACTGATGCGTCCATCGTAAAAATCGAATGGGCAATGTCGCTTCTACTTAACCATCCCTAGCCAAATCCAAAGCCGAACTTGATTAACATGTTGGAGTTAACAAGATGGTACGTGCGAGAATCAGATCTGCCTAAGCTCACATATCTCAAGCACATTATAACGGAAACCCTTAGGCTATACCCTCCAGGGCCGTTACTATTGCCGCACTTTTCTTCGCACAATGATTGTGGTCAACGCTTTGGCGATACATAGAGACCCCTATGTTTGGGAAGACCCCTGAAAGTTTCAAGCCGGGGAGGTTCTCAAAAGCATCAGTGTATGATCCCATTTGTATCTAAAAATATAGGTGGTGCTGTATCTAAAAATACTAGCCTTTCGTAAGGTTTCAGAAAATGTATTGATTTATGGCTACTAGGACAGAGATAGCTATTAGAGTTAGTAATTTAAAGGGTTAATTTTAGAGGGTGGAGGCGGAGTGGTGGTGGAGGATATGGAGGTGGTGGTGGTGGTGGAAAATGAGAGGTTAAATTATTATTTTTGTATTTTTAATCTGACCCTCAAAGTTTTTAAAATTACGATTCATGGGTCAATTTCGTTAATTATGACGGACGGGTCTTTAAATGAAACGTTGAAAACGTAAAAGTCTTTAAGTGTGAAAAATAAACGGAAGGGTGTCATTTGAAAAAGTGTTATAGATACGAGTTTTTTCTATAATTAATCCTAATTTAAAAGGCGAAAAAAGTCAATAGCTAAATTGCCTTATCGGAGAGAGTAATTTCAGGTGTTTTCGGTTCAGAATCTGAATTCGAATTATAGATCTTTTAGATTACGTCAAATTCAGATTATGGAAAAAAAATCCGATATAACTAGTGGTTTGGTTGCACCGCATCCGATTCCTAGATTGTTGCATAGATTGAATTGCAGACGGGTTTGGTATATATTTCTTTTTGGGACCTTTAGTTTCTTAATTCTAGATTCGAGACGCTAGGTTTTAAAATGTGCATAACTGGCCCTTTGTATTTTTCTAATGGAAATTTGACAACACAAATTGATTTATAATTTGAAAAGAACATTGTTTTTAAGGAGTTTCTTTTTGACATGGAAGTATATAACAGTGGCGGAGCCGGGTGGGGTCGGCCGACCCCACCATGGCGAAAATTTTGCAGTATTATGCCCCTAGCTCCGGCCCTCTGCCCCTAGATCCGCCCCTTCCGACGAACAGCTCCTTCTCCGGCTCGATTCTGTTTTTTTTTTTGAGTTTTCAGATACAAAACGACGTCGTTTTATATCTATAACAAAACGACGTCGTTCTATTAATGATACAAAACGACGTCGTTTGTATCTGAAAACACACAAAAAATAACGACTTTTGAAACAGGGACATTCGAGACGACGAGGGCTTGGGACATTCGAGACCACGGACGACAACTGAGGAGGGTTTGGGACTCTGTGCCCCTTCGGACGACGAGGGTGAGAGCGAGTGAGCGACGGAGACGACCAGAGGAACGAGTGGCGGCGTCAAAATCGAATCCGGTAAGCTTTAGCTTTTAAGCACATTCTAGAATTTAGAATGTTAGGATTTTCGGTTTATTGAATAAGAATGACCTA
>JAWWMW010105654.1:0-10609 GCA_035048345.1 Echeveria elegans
TCTTCCTCCAAACGCTCCAAGATTCATTTTTGATATAATCTAGAGAGCTGCTTTTAATTTAGCTGATGATATATTAATTGAATCTTCTTGAAAATGTTGATGATGACTGTTGAGCATATGGAGTAGATATCTAGAGAGATATGTGGATGACTGAGGTTCTTATGATGATGGTGAAGATAGATTCAGAAATATGATGGAGGCAGAGGGAGCTGACCGGGGAAGAGAAGAAAATGTGAGTAATGGGAGAACGCGTGAACCTGGATGGCTTTTGACACTATGTTCGTGTTTGGGCTTTGGTGTTGATAATTGATTTTGATAATCTACCAACACCCAGATAATTCACCAAAACTTAGTAATTTAATAGAAATCGTCCGTTTTATTAGGCTTCGTTGGGTTGCGGGGAAAAAGTGAGAAAAAAGAAATTAAAAAAAAATGATTTTCTAATAGGAAAGTTGTAAGGAAAATTTGATCTCAATTTGCCTATTTTTGCATTTTTTTCCCTTACAACCAAACACATAATTTCATTTTCACTCAAAATTTTCCTTTCCTCTTTTTTTCCTCGCAACCAAACGGAGTCTTACAGAAAATACATGTGAGCTGTTTGACCAAGAAATGTTGGTTTTTGTATCCTCTTTTAAGTGCTTGCGGTTGCGCTTTTTTTAAAAGTAGGATTCTCTTCATATTCTTCAAGAGAAATCAATGTAAACCTGGATAGTCGAATTTGATCGCATATTCACTTTCCGAATTGATATTTCTACCTTTACGAGTTAGCCGAGAGTTACAAGAAATTTGAAGTGAGATAATAAAATCGAGCACTTTCTAATCTCGGCTAAAAATTTAGAAAGCAAACTTTATATTTGAAGGTGGTAGGAAAATAAAGAGAAATAAAAAAAACTTGGATAGTTTTTTCATTCATTTTTTAAATGAGAAAGCATTCTCATATTTAGAGGGTTAGAAATGAGATAACTAAGGGTTGCATCCCATTTCATGTACCATGTATAGTTCAAAAGAAAAGTAATATTCGTGCATCAGTAAAATACATGTACAAGTACCAATAGAATACATGTATTTTATTAAATACATATGTCCCATACATGAACCCTAAAATCCCCGACAAGAAAAACATTGCCTTCTTCAAAAGACTAAGGATCTGTTTTTCCTTTGCATTGTACAAATTTCCATAAATCACACCCTGTAATGATCGCCTTACCGTGATCATTACAGAAAGGCGATAAATATGAAGCAAGTATTAGTCCAGCTGACTGGAAGTATGATCAGACACTGTAAATAAGTTTAGGTAGCAAGAGATTGTGACCGGTTATGCAGTACTTGGAAGATTCTAGAAGTGTGCATTCTATGTAGAGACATAGAGTGGCCTATCTTTGATCTCATAGATGTGGATGTCAAGACAGGAAGCCGAAACTGTCTCATTTGTTGTACTTGTATACCTCTCTCGTCACACAAGCAACTAACCTGTGCGAGGGTAACAACTAACCTTTGCTTGTATTCATATTTGGTTGATTTAAGAACATGACTCCACAAAAATAATAGCCAGTCTTCTGAGTTCTGAGCACTCTACAACATCAAAAACAAACATAAAAGTAGGAGAAGTAAATAAATAATTTCAGAAAAGTTTAGTAGATGACTGTTCGGTGAATATTTCCTGGGTAATGGCGGTTATCCTGAGCATGTCAGATGCTACGAAGGGCTTGTTAAACACACTAAATCTAATGATGGAAACCGGGAAGTAAGAGAATGTACCTTACTCATAATGATGAAATGAGGAATTCATCATTCGATTTTAAATAAATTGTTTTTGTAGCACACGTTCCATCCAGAATCCCCAGAAGAGACAAGGCTACCTCCATCCAAGCTTATTGATTCTGCACATTGGATGTTTTGCTGAAGGATTGAGTTGTCGTTTATGTTCAAACAGCCAGCACTTTTGACATCATTTTTTTTATTCCAAATGATGCTGCATCAATCTCTGGAAATTTAGTCTTGGGGCTTGTAGAATTGGAGGAAAAATGATCTTTTTTATCTTCTTCATCTGGTGAGCATTTATCTTTTTGGGGCTTATCCATTTCAATAAGGTGACTCGATAACCCATCCCTCCATGACATCCTGAAATGAGTATGTTGACCATTTTCCACAATGGCATCTGAAATCCAAGATGACTTGTCCTAATTATACTGCATTTGGCTGAATTCAGTTGAACTGGCAGGTTTCAAGAGACGATCAAACTCAAAGCTCAAATCAAATTGTTCAGATACTAGTATCTGGTGTTCAGAAGAAAAGCTTGTTTCCTGCAAACCTTCCACTGCATAGTCAAGATTAGAATCAACAACAAGCACCCCGTTATCTGCGCAATGCAATGCCAGGCTGATATGTCTTTCTAAGATTGAATAAGATTCTGGAGTTTTCATTAAATTTTCATTACCTAAACTGTCCTTGGAGCACGAAGAATTTTGTATAGCCAGATTCGAGTAAATCTTTTCGTCAAACCAAGGTACAACTCCTTGGTCATTAGGTGTTGTACATGTAGGAGAATCTTAAGAAGTGGAAGCTATGTTGCCAGAAGGAGACTCCAACAAACACGGAAACAAAAGGCTCTTGCTTGACGAAACCAGCGATTTTCTAGAGCTTTATGCATTCTCGACCCTTGGAGATATTTGAAGAAGTTCCGAAACCTGTAGAACCTGATAAAGACGATTGCAGATGAACAGAGGTAAGGAGCTCGCTATCCCCATTCTGCTCAACATCCTCGTCACAAGGGGACAATAGCCAATGCACTGAAGCCTCCTCGGGCAAAGGAGGAACCAAAGCGCATCCACCGTCAACATCCCCAATTCCATCTGAATCTTCATTGAAAATGTTAAGCCCATCAATCCCATTACAATTATCTCCCACAACTAAAACACCTCGAGGTCTACATTTCCTCTCAACTGACACGACAGAAAGTACATGATCTGCACCAAAGCATAGCTACGGGCATCACCTTCGTCCCACATTGTATCTCGGGAGACACGGCGGCCTCCGCGGGAGGCGTGTTACCACTACCAGTATCATTCTTATCACAATTACTAATACTACCTAAAGCATCACCAAATTCAAATTCCAGAGATCCATTTTTGCAACCGAGAGGAGTAAATTCAAAATCATTGACACTCTTACCTGCGGCTCCCTCCACTCGTCCAGATCCAGACAACAAATCATTTCTGCCACTTGAAATGACTTTTTTCTAAACAATCATCTGACACTGGCGCAGCCGAATGACCTTCGGAGCTCGGTCCGGTACTGAATCGGTAGATCCGCTGCCGATCTTCCTTCCCTGGTCCAATGGCTTGCAGGATTTCAACCTAGGTTTGGCATTTCCATGGTTTCTAGAATTAAAATCAGATAGACGATGATTACTAGCATTTGAGCTGGAATTGGAGGAACTTGATAACGGGAAACGCGAGCAGCCGGCGGTAGGTTCGGTTGAGGAGGAGGTAAGAGTGCTGCATCTGCTTTTAAATACTACTCCGGCGTTGAGATCCTTCAGCGGGTGGTTTAGGTTGCGACGGGGCTCGATTCATGGCGGATGAAATTTGGACCGTTGGTGGTTGCTGGCTGATGCTTATTTTGAATTTGGGAGTTGTTGGAGGGACTGTTCAGCGGATTCGGGTCGGATGCAAACTATTCGGGTCACACAGGCCCAGTTAATTGAAGGCCCATGCCCTAACCTAACCTAACACCTCAATCAGCTTGCAATTGATTTCGCTTCGTAACGATTTCCTCGAAACTCGATCGCTCATGGATCCGCCGCCGGAGCCCGTAAGCTACATCTGCGGAGGTGCGGACGACTTCTGTTTCTTTTTTGATTTTCCATATTTTTCTTCAGAGAAGTACCCGATGGTGAACCAGCAGGATTTCGCATTCTAGGGTTTACAGATTGCAGCTATTCCTTTTTCTTCCTTTGTTCGAATTTTTGAATAAGTGTTGGATGTGATATGAATTTATGGATGTTTGTTTGTAGATTGTGGCATGGAGAATACTCTGAAGCAAGGAGATGTTATACAGTGTCGTGAGTGTGGTTACCGTATCCTCTACAAAAAGCGAACCCGTAGAAGTAAGTTTCTGCATTTTATTATTTTTCCAGTTTCCAAATTTGTGGTAGTGTGTATTATGCATTTTTTTCATTCTGCTTCCCTGATTCCTATATGTGTAATTAGTAGTAGAGATATGTTTGATGTCACCTTTGGATCTTTTGATTAGGTTTCAGAAACCGTAATATTGATGTTTTTTTTGTTCTGGTTCCCGTACTGTGGCTTTTAAAAATCTATTTCTCTTGCTGTTTTCAAGGAGCTTCTTTTTGGGATTTCGTATCTGAAGTGAACTTTTAGGTTATTGTTTTAATTTACATACAAGGCTGAGAAGAGCAGCCAAATCAAAAAACTTGAAGCAATTTGATCCTAAAAAAATGGCCCTGACTCATGCTAGTGTCGGCTAGTAACGGAGAGTGTTTTGCAGGGGTTATTTTCTGTCTGTGTTTGAATGCTATGTGTAGGTTTCCATTGGTGTGGTATGTGCGCGTATATGCACTAGAAATAAGGTTGTGAAATTCTTATGAGCGTTAAGTGTTGTGATTGAAGAAGAATACGTCTATTCAATAACATGTTTTATTAATTGGTAATATTGAAGTTGAATAATTGGCGCTGTAATTTCAATATACCGATGTGAGAATGTCAGCATCTTTTACTCTTCATAAGTAGGTGTTTATCTAAAAAAATCTCATTCGTCTATGCAGTTGTTCAATACGAGGCCCGTTGAAGTTTTATTCGTCAACAAAATCGAGGATCGACATATTTGGCTACATTAATGGTGCAATATGTTAACTAGTGAAACTTATATGCTACACAAGTGCATTGGTCTTCCATGATCAACCTTATATGTAAATGACAATGAAAAGTGGATGATCAACCTTATATGTAATTGACAATGAAAAGTGGAACAAATATTGTTCAGTTTTTACTTCTTTCTTTGTGCATAAATAGAAGGCAATGGATCATATAAAAAAGTCTTTTTAAAATAGAAAGCATAAAGAGACCTAGATCATTAGTTTTTTGATTCGACGATCGTTAATTAATCAATATTTTTATTAGTAATAAATTTATAAAAGGTTAGATTTGGTATTTCTGATTAAATGAATTATATTAATTATTGTTGTAAAGTTGTTTTCGTAATATTATTCCATAATTTTAGTAACTCATTTAATTTTATTAATATATTATTTAAATAAAGATGTTAAGATATCAATCTGATTTTTAATTTTATTCAATTTACGCGCCTTTATACCTGATCCGCTCCCTACATAGAAAGATGAAATGCCTGTCAACTTTGGTGACAACAGATTTGCAAATCCTAGCATGGGTTGGTCAGATACTTTTTTCCTTTTCTGATACTTTTTGTTAAATAAATTATTTCTACGTCGTCAAAGACTGGGCAATTTCATACTCAAAGAGATATGTGTACAGGGCGATTTGAACTCGAACGCTTTTGATAATTAGACCAAGAGTGTAACCGATAAACTGCTCTTTAGCACTTTTTTCCTTTTATGATCGCAAGTCCAGTTCTCTCCCTTTTTCAGAGTCACGACAACTTGATAGTGTGAAAACAGGGTTCTCATCTCGATGTCCCACGTGCCAAAGTCAGCCTTCTCATCATACCTAAGACCTCAAGGGTCCGTTCTTTTGAGCTGAACTGAAACTGAACAGAAAATTTAAAAATAATTAATAAATTACATTTGATTATTATTATTTATTTTAAAAATAGTTTTAACAATAATGAATAAGTCTTAAACTTGTACTCATAGTTTCAAGTCTTATTACATTTAAAATAATTTTAAAAATAATGAATATTTATCAGTTGACCTGAACTGACTTTAAATTAATATCAAAAGAACAGAGCATAAATCCCTATCACCTAACCAAACCATTCCAACTAAATATCTAACTAACAAACCATACATTTACCAACAATATCTAACTAAATCCATACATTTACCAACTATACATTTACCAACCATATATTTACCAACAACATCTAACTAAATTCTTATCACTTAACTAAACCATTCCAACAAAATTTAAAATTTAAAATTTAACAGAAAAAAATTCTCGTCGAGATGACGGGATCACCACTAGTATTAATTATAAAATTGCTTTTCTCCAATTAATTTTTTTTATTAGTTAAAAAATGGAAAAACAATAGCGTCTAGTTGGGTTGGGCCCGTAGCTCGTCGAACACAAACCCAAACCCAAACCCAAACCCTTCAGCTTCTAAAATCTAAACGGCCCAATAAACATCCAAAAGCGAGACGAATAACGCGATCGAGGGCAACTTCAATCGGAAGTGAACGAATCTTGTTGCCTTTGTTCGTCGGAGATTCTGCTGCAGTTAAACGTCCGATACGTATGGCGTTTGCTCCCGATCCTTCGTCAAGCCAGTAAGAAATTCGAATTTGATGCGATCGTCGGATTTTAATGTGAATTTAGTTTTATTGATTTTCGTCGGTATTTAACTTCTTCTTTTTTCCCGATTGTGTAGGGAAAATACGGCGGCGCAGAGGCCGAAGAAGAAAGCGCCGTTTAAGTTCCTGGTGCCGTTGATTTATGCTCCGGTGCTTCCTTTGAGTAAGTTTTGATGTTAATTTTTTTTTTGTACTTATTTTTTGTAATTGTAAAAATGATGACTGTGAAGTTTATATGTTTCAAAGTGGCAAATTTTACTGATGTGAATTTATTTTTCAGTTAGATTGAGTTTGAGGAGAAATCCGGTTTTGAGAGATCGACTGTTTACTGCTGTGTTGATTGGGGCATTTGTGCATGGTGGATATTTGGTGTATCCTTTTCTATTCGATTTGTTTTCATATGTACCATTTCATGTGCATACATTTTTTTCTTAGTTGGGTCGTTCTTCAGTTCATTTGGTTTGTTCTCTTGGATTTCATTGAGATGATGGCTGGACACTGTGTAATGGTATGATGGTTTGTGTTTTTAGTCTAATTGTAATTTGTTTGAGGATGAGTTTCTACTTAGAATATTCTCTGGGAGTTGCTGATTAAGCACCATTAGCAGATAGCTGGGGAATTCCTAGTTAATATGTTGAAGGAAATCATTGCTAATTTATACTAGGAATGACCTGGGACTCCTGTCCTGTAAGAGTGTAGCGTTGGTTCCTCTTCATTATACATTTAGTTGGCATAATTATATATCGAATAGGTTTCTTAGCTTGCATATATGGTTAAGAATTTATTTGGTGCGCCGTAGAGGAAAATATCCAGAACAGTGTTCGGGTTGGTATTCATTCATCCTTTGCAGAGATCGTTTGATACATTGCTTTGAAGAGTGAAAGAGATGCAACATTAAAAACTTGTACTAGTTAGCTGTCAAACATGCACATAGTTTGCCGCTGGAATTTTTTTTTTCATTCAAAAAATTAGTATTTATTGTTTCATTTGATGGAGGATTGAGGAAGCATCCATTTCGAAGAACAGCTATAGATAACGTATTCAACCCATCTGAGTCTGATTTATATTTTAGAAACTTTAATCCCATATTGATTTTCCTTAGAATTACCACTTGCTAAGTCTAGTCTGTCTAGATTTCTCTCGTTTATTTATATAAGTCTTCGCAGACCAGGACTTATTTTGATGTGAACTGTTTTCTCTATTGCTATGCTAAGTCGTTTGTGTACCTGGGAACTATTCTCACTGTGTCTGTCTTTGTGGTAAACAACCTTAACAAGTTTCAGAACAGACATCTACGATCAAGAGAGCAAATAAAGATGGGCAAAGGATTGGCAATGTTGGGGTTGTTAACACAATGAAGGCATTCTCTTATCTACAGGAGTCTTGATTTATTTACGGGACTGATTCAACTTGTTAAAAGTCTCATACATTAGCAGCAAGCTCGCCCTCTAGCCTTCCATTAAGACAAGTGGCAGAAATCAATTATTAATGGAAATAATACATAAACAAAATTCGATCTGTATTTTCATTCCGCATCTCATTACTGGATTGTTATTTAATATTAGAAAATATTATACAGGATTTTGACTCTTTATTTCTTTTAAAAGGTTGCAGTATAGTATTGTCGAAAAGACAAGGTTAATACAGGAGCAGCAGCTACATATTTATGAGACTTGGCCCCTAATTCATGTCATCGATCAGAGAAATCGGAAGCTAGACAGGAGGCAATGGCAGAATGATACATCCTCTCATGGCTCTTCTCCAACCCAGTGGTCATCATCCTCAGCTGCCTCGCTTTGTCCTCTGTAAAACTCTCTGGCGTGAATCTTGACCTCCCATTCCTTTTATCCTCTCCACACTCTGCCACATCTCCCCCGCTGCTGCAGCAGCTTCCTGTAGTTGAAGACGATCTCCTTGAATCAACGTTGTAGTCAGCTTGATCAGCTGTCCAGCCAAACATCGGCAACGGCCATCCCCCTGATGATGATGGGCTCCTACTTTGCGGCGATGGCTTTCTGGATGACGATGAGCCAGAGGCAGAAATTCCGAAGGACTGGAATGTCACGAGACTGGTAGCCATTCACGACGAAAGCAAAAGAGTTCAGGGTTTTGCGAGTGTGAAGAGAAGTGAGACTGTAGACACCTTTGGATTTCAGGAAGTGTAAGAGTAAATGCACAGTATAAGGAATGTCGGAAAGTAGTAACTTAAAGGGAGAGAGAGGATCGGCGAGGTTGAAAGAACTAAAAGACACAACAGTCGGATCGGTAGCTACTGCAATACTTTGTTTCATTTTCAACTCTGCCGGTCAGATGGAACATTTTCCGTCCTCTCGGATATTCCATACGTAACGCGTGTACTAGCTCTAGCAGCGTACGTACATACGTACGGACAGCAACCCTTTTTGAACGGGTGCATTGTACTGTCAGGAAGTGCACGAAAAACGACATAGGAAACTCCCGAAACGCAGGAAGGAGACAATGTTGGATATGATATTTTCATTTTTTGCATTTCTTAGAAAATGCATGCATGATTAATTGAGTTCAAGTTCAATCATGGTTGTATTTGGACGTATTAACTGGAAGGTTCTTACGAAACATCGGAAACTGAACTAAGAATTAACAAGGAACGTTTTTTTCTTCCACTTCTTTATCTTTATGAGTCCGTTTTTTTTTTAATAGGTACACCGTGTTGTTGGTCTTTTTGATCCCGTTTGAAACAAAAGTAAATATATTTTTTTAGGAGAAAAGATCAGGTGAAAAGGGAACATTTATGACTCTATTATCTATATATATAATAGATTATAACCACCACACATATAGTGACAAAAAAATTTTATTGTTAAATCATGTATTTTCGTCGCTGAATCAATTATGAAATAAGACAAAATAGAAATAGGGCAAAATAGGAATAAGACAAAATATAAAAAAAAACCCATTTAAAGTTAAAAAAATTTAAAAAAAAAACATTCCAAAATTATTTTAAATTTAGAAATTAAACATTAAAATTAACAAAAAAATTACTCATTTAAAATTAAAATTAAAAATTCATAATAGGATCATGACCGTATAGTCAAATAAATGTTTTCTATTTTGCCCATACTTTTAATTTTTTAAGTTTAAATTTACACAGACCTCACGGACTCAGACCACAAGCATCTGTTCACCACATTCCCGTTGGGACGACGGGACAGCCACTAGTATCTTTATACATGAAATACGGCCTTGAGGAATCGAATGAATTTCACACTGTTACTTTTTAGTTTCTAATAAAACGTAAGCCAAACGGCACCGATTTATTGTACTGTGTTGTGTTAACAGAGCGAAGAAACACTATCCGTGTACTTTGAATATGTCTCTGGAGGCTCCATCCACAAATTACTTCAAGAGTATGGTGCCTTTAAGGAACCTGTCATTCAAAATTATGCAAGGCAGATTGTCTATGGGCTTGTGTATTTGCATGGAAGGAATACTCTTCACAGGTATTCTACTATATAAACTTTTCATCCTGAGTGGATATGCAGTTTACGTCCTCCTCATCCCCTGGGTCTGCTTTTCCATGGTCATCTAACTCCAGGCATTAATGGTGATATTTCTTCCTTGGCAGGGACATAAAGGGTGCAAACATACTAGTTGATCCTAATGGCGATGTGAAGCTGGCAGACTTCGGGATGGCTAAACATGTATGCTAGCTACTACACGTCATTATGAACTTCAGATGCCCTGATATTTTGTTTGCACGTAATATATATGTGAAAATCTGAGGAAACATTTCAGTTAAATGGCAACTGACCTTAATCTGTGGCGTACGATAAATTATTTTTTTAAGCCGAAGGTTGGTGGATCTTGTAGTGTCCTTTGCGACCAACCACACGACCTGTGTTATAACATTGTTGCTTTTGTATCAGATAACAAATGGCTCGTCGATGCTCTCTTTCAAAGGAAGTCCTTATTGGATGGCACCTGAGGTATGCATCTTTGTTTCTTCTCTCAGCCAGTCTGCTTTTGTGCTTTATCTCAGTAGTTAGGCTCTGTTCTTTTGACATTAATTTAAATTCTGTTCAGTTCAGTTCAGTTCAGTTCAGTTCAGTAGCTAAACAT
>JAWWMW010105674.1:0-10606 GCA_035048345.1 Echeveria elegans
ATAATAAGTAAGATATATATATATATATATATATATATATATATATATATATATATTTGATATATATTGAATATGTTGAATATGGATACATTGAATATTCATTGTGGTTTCACATATGCAGGAAGGTGGAGACCGGTGGTGAAGATGATAATAAGTAGGAAATATATATATATATTTTGATATATATTGAATATGTTGAATATGGATACATTGAATATTCATTGTGCTTTCACATATGCAGGCAGGAGGAGACTGGTGATGAAGATGATATTAAGTAGGAAAATGCAGGTATATGACCATCTGCCACTTCAATTTCGACTTGCATACGAGCATCTGTGATGATGTTTAAAACTTTTAGAATGTTACCTCTTTTAGAATCTGCTTATCGTTCGAATTTAAAACTTTTACTACAGCTGTTGTATGATGCAGCGTGCATTTGTAGACCGTACCGTTAGCGCCTTGTCCTACTATCTGTGATCTCTTCCCAAGTAAATTTCTAATATTGTTGGATTGATTGAGCCATGTTTCGTTGAAGTTTATGTTTCTGCATCACATTCTGCATTGCTTTTCTCTCTGTTTCTCAGCTTCACTTTCCGCACGTTCCTTCTCCGCCTCCCGCACAGTTTCCTCAAACTTGATCCTCTCTTCTTCCCTTTCCGCTTCGTCAGCTCTAATCTCTTCGTCCTTTACCTAACAAACATTCAGCCCGAAGGAAGAAAAACATAGTTTGTATAATTTCTTCTCGTCGAAAAACTGAAAAGTTCTTAAAAGGAATGGAACTAACCTTTAGAGATTTGTCTAGAGCCTCAGTTTGAGCCTTGACATACATGCCCTGAACTTGTCTAAGTTCCGATCTTAATCTTTCCAACTCCACACTCATACTGACCTGTGTTTATTTAGCCAATAGTACTTTTAAGAACCTCAAAATAAGATTTTAAACAATATATATTTTAGGTAAATCATTTAACCTGGTCGTCAGAAAATTGATCCTTGTCTGAATTCAGACCATGTCTGGCTATATGTCCGCGGGCTTTTTGTATACCAGTGACAGTATTTGTGGGAGTATATGTATCACTATGAACTTTCTTTTGCTCCCATTGATACGTGAATGAGTCAGATGCATTCGATTTGAAAGAACCGGAGTCATTTGATCTGAAAGAGTCGGAAATATTTGATTTAACTTGCAACTTGTGCGGGGAAGACAAAGGAGGAGGATTAAAAGAATGAGTTCCACTCCAAGCAGAATCTGCACATTTTGAATAAATATCAGACCAACGAGAAATACCTAAACCCGGAAAAGTATTCTGAAATGAGTTTTTTTTTTCGACGAAATTATTTCAGTAATGAATTAGTAACCTGTCAATGAACCGGGAAGGATATAATTTGATGAACTGTGGTTAGAAGCTGTTTCACTGCCACTGTCTCTATCTTTTGTATAACCGGAGGTTCGCCTTCTGCTGAGCGGACAGTTGCAAGATTTCCTTTCGAAATGACATACACTGTGCAATAGCTTGGCGTGCTCTCTGAGATTTTTGCATACAAATTTTTTGATGAAATTAATCTGTAATAGTCATAAAAAAAATACAGAAACCTTAGATTCCCTTTTTATGCTAGAATCGATCATTTTGCGAGAAAAGCTCTTAGATTACCTGGAGAACGTGCCAGAGGTAGATGCACCAATAACAAGGTTTGTAATGGAGTCAATAGCAACCTGCTGTGCTATTCCACTCACTACATCATCTGAGTCAATCACACCAATCTCAAATGGAATCTGCATATGTATATTTATCAAAATTCAAAATCATTGCATATGAGCAACAAAAGAAAGACACCAACCAACCTTGTTTTCAAGCATGTACAATTTATAAGGCGCAAGCAGTTCATTAGTCTGCCTATTAACTCCTTGTTTTTGTGCAAGCACAACAAGAGCTCCCACTATCAAAACAAACAACAAAAAGTTCTAAAAAAAGTTTACCAAGCGCCATTAGAACTTTTTTTTTTAACATCGTCAGAGCAGAAAGTGTGTGGCTTACGTTGTTCAGGGATAACGATTACTGGTGGTGGTGGGCGAACATGTAAAAGCTTGAAGATAACATTTTCATCCCCAGCAAATTTATCTATTGCCCACTGTCAACCTCTTCAGGGCAGGCGAGCTTGCAGTAAGGCACACATTTTTTTTATTTGTACATGAAGTTTTTCTAAACAGTTAATTTACGAATGTCAAAATTGTCTTTGGTTCTCTCTTGTTTTCAGTTAGTTTCTGTTACACTTCTGGCCGGACTTTTCATCTTACTGAGAAGTGCTACTAAGATCACGCACAAGGCCCAAGCCGTAACATGTTTGGCAACCACAGTCGACTCTTTTGACAGAGTACAGACGACGGTGAGACTCCTCCTCCTGCAAGCATTGCGTATAGAAATGCAAGTGCCGCTGTTGAAGGAGGAGGATCTGATCACAATGACTCGGATGATGCTGATGCTGGGGATGAAGATGACGATGTTGATAACACTAGAAAGCCTGCAGTACAATTTCCTTTCAAAAGAGACAAGCTTTAGGTGTGAGCTACGTACTTTACTACTCTGCTTATGTTTTCATTTATCTGAACTTGCAAATTTTTCTAACAAGGAACACTTACTTGCAGTGACTAATTATTTGGAGAACAACAAGGCAGGAATAACAGCATATGGATTCATGTTGGACAGGACTTGTATACACACAATCTTTGGCATTGAGATGTCTCTAGTACTCTGGCTTCTAGGCAAAACAATTGGTATCTCATAGAAACCAGATTCATTACTACTCATAGAAGCAGACTGAGCACTGATTGTTCTCTGTAAATTGTCACAGCGTGATTTGATTGGTTGACCTCTACAGCTTGAGTCCGCATTGTTGTAATAATCTACAAAATGGTGTTTACTGCTGAGAGGATTTCAGTTTTTGATCTCGTCTTCAAATTAAGTTCTCAGAATGTGTTTTTTTACTGGTTACTTGGGACTACTACATTTTTTTGTTTGCAGCGTAACACTCAAAATAACTGGAGATATATAAGTGAGAGGTTTCACGTGAATAGTGGCAGTTAAGATAATAATAATAATAATAAAAAATTGACTCTTCATTTCTCTATATGGAAACTATTGGTAAGCAATCAAATGTCCGTTGAATAAAGATTTTAACAGAAATATTAATTAAAGTTTATATTATTTCTGATAAATATAGTTTAATACAACATAATTCACTGTTGATTATAATTTTTTATATGTTAGGGTCAGGGGCGGAGCCAGGTGGGGTCGGCCTACCCCACCATCGCCAAAAATTTCCTTACTACGGTACCGACGATTCAATGACCGCCCCTGTCCGCCCTGCCTCCGTCCGATTTCATCTTCTCGGCTTCCCTGGTCGTCTTCTCGGCAGCTAATCCAAGACGCGTGCTCTGCTTTGCCCTAATCCCAATTCGCGTTTTAAGGCTGAGTTGAGACGAAGACAGAAACGGCGTCGTCTTCGCTTATCTCCTCTAATCTGTCATTTGGGCCTTGGCCCAGTTATCTTCAAAATCGCCTGCACTTAACGACACTCCACCTGTCGTTTAAGCAAAGTTCCATCCGGTAAAAAACAGAGCAAGAGCACTTATCCACAAGGCTAGCAGCTCTCATATGCACTTAGCTAAACTACAGCACCAAGCAAGCACAACAAATAACAATGGCTAGAAGTACACAAAATCCTATCATGTAGCTAAAGGTCCTTATCAACCTAAAACAATGGGTTCTACTTCTAATGCACATAATAAAGTACGAATAAAGTAAGATTTTGTGATGCTTTTACTGCACCGATATGGATAATTTGTGTGTAAATTATATGCTGTTTCTCCTTATTTTCTCAATCTTAATGGAATCGAATCATCGTCTTTTAGCTTGTACTGTACAAAAAAAAATTCACAACACTACTCTGAACCCCCTTATACATTCGACCCCACGACAGAAAAATCCTGACTCCGCCCCTGGTTAGGGTTACCGCTTTTTTTGTATGACATAACTATTTGTAGCGTTAATCAGTTTAGTGTGTGCATCAGATGAACTATACGAAGGGCAAAACACAGACGACCATAAACCTGATCGTGAGCAGCTAACGCGATATCATCAATTGCATGCCTCAAAGTAGATTTTAATTGTACAAATCATGTACTCTTATCAAGTAGTACTACTCATATATTGTTCGTTCTTTTTTTTTTTTGAATGTACTGTGAAGTCAGACGTGGCGAACAAAAGCAGAGTTGAGAATCAATAACCTTCTCAGCATCATACACTGTCCGAACACACACGTGTAACCAAGCATGCAAATAACTCGTTAAAAAACCCTAACACCTCAAACCAAACAGCGTAACCACGTATACTCCATGCAATGGTTCCACCCTTTTATAAAACCCTTCCACTTTACACTGCATGAAACTCATCACACATCGATCCACTTTGAGCACAAACCAGAACAAACACCTAAGCAATGGCCAACTCGCTCTTCTCGCCCTTCTGGCAGCCCTCCTCGTGGTAGCTGATGCAACCATATATACCGTCACCACAACCGAGGTTGAAGAGGACGTCGACAACTCAAGTGGCGGATTTCAGCAGTGCTCTCCTCGTCAGTTACAAGGAAAAAGGTTCGACAGCTGCGAGCAATACCTCTGACGAGGTCATCACGTCGTCCTAATGACATCCTTAGAGTTGTGGATGTCAACCCTTTCTCGCAGGAAAGAGAGACGCTCGCAGAATGCTGTGACGAGTTGAAGAAACTCCAAAACCCTCAGAGTGCATGTGAAGCTCTCAAAAAGATCATCAGAGAAGAAAGCCAACAAGGTCAAGGTTCCAAGTAAGTACACACAAAGTCAAATCAGTAAATTATGTAAATATATAATTTAAATTTCTGACCATATATATATATATTCTATTAAAATCGACATATGCATGTAGGTACCGGGGTCAGGGACAGCAGGGAGTGGGGCGCCAGATGCTTCAGAAGGCTAAGAACATCCCAAATCAGGCTCTAGATTCAGACTATGTTTTTCTTCACAAAAAAGCCTATGCAAATTTGATCCTCAAGGTGCCCGAAGAGAGCCGAAAAAGACTCGTTGAGGATCTAGGGTGACTCGGACCGTCCAGAGCTGCCGTTTTTAGGAGTACTGAATGGTGAAGAAGTAATGGAAGTTTGAATAAGTGTTTTCGAATAAAAGAGTGAGAGAAAGTGTGTAACAAGTACAGTAGCTAACACTCGAGAGAATAATAATAATAATGTGTATATGAGAAAGCCACCATGCATGCATGTAATGTGCCGTGTTTGGCGTACGAGGATAATCTACTTAATGAGATGAGACTTGAGAGTGTTGTGTTTATGCTAATCACCATGCGCCATCCATCGAGTATACTCTAGCTCGATGAGTTTGAGTTTAACGCAACTACAGCGATCAATTTTTCATTCTTCTACACGACCGGCAACATTATGAGCTAGTGGAATATATATGACGATGATATTACTGTGGGCCTTGAACGCCAAAAAATGTGGGCCTTTCTTCTGACTAAGGCCCGGACCTGACTTAATTGGGCCTTGAACAACCAAATTGTGGTTCAAATTCATTGAGTTCATTAATTAATAATGTAATAATACATGTATAATTTTATTAATCTTCCCTAGCATGTAATAAAATTGCATATTTTGGGTTTGGATTTGATTAATTATTTTATATAATATAAAGTTAATGACAATGTAAAATTTTAATTATGAAATTTTTTTGTTGTTGCATGTGATCTATCTATTCTTTTGCTGAAGTTGAAATTGACGGGTCGTTGCGCAGGTTCTCAAATCAATCGAGGATAGCGGGGTTTGAAACATGATTTATTTTTTTTCCTGGGTTGCTGCCTCCTGCCATTTTAGCAACGCATCATTGTTTCGTTTAGGGTGCGAATGATGCACCGTTTGGATTTGTTTGATTTTGAGACGTCTCCAGCTTTGGCCACCCTATGTCCCCCAATTTCAGATATGATTTTTAAAGGTGGGATTTTTATGTATCTGCATTGAATTGCTTGTTGTTGGTGATAAAAATACGAATAAAAAAAAGAAGAAGCGGTTGCAGCTGCTGCTGCTGTTGTGTATAGAATTGGGAATATGGTCATTTAGGACTTAATGTTGGTATTGAAAATTTTATTTCTTATATGAAGAGGAGCGCTGCAAATGGGTATGTTGTTCACGGCCACCTCTGCTCTTATTATCATCTTAATTACTTTGAGCTGCTCCAACAACCACCTTTGGAGGTACGAAGAGGGCACATTCTGGTTTAGGAGTAGAATAGAATTCCAACATGGATGCTTCAAATCACACACACTACACTAAAATATGTTTTACATTTTGCTTATATTATCTGCCGATTCATAATGTATTACAAAGTTTACGTTTTGAGTTTACTGCCAGGAAAAGAAGCACGAGCATTAGGTGTACTATTCAATGTAGGTTATGTATGGCTAGTTTGAACTTCATAGTGTTTGAAAATGCAGGCAGACATGTTATGGAGCTTCTGTGGGTTGGATTTGAAGCACACTAAAACAATTATTGAAGATGCCCGATTATGTGCCAAGGAAGATATTTCTTGTGCCGTGAACAATGATTTATCAGAAGGTGTGATCTCGTCTAAACAAAAAATTCAGATAGTTATGAGTTCCGTGCATATCCAAACGAAGCAGACTTTTCTGGATTGTCTGCTGGTTAAGAAAAAGCTTCTACTGGAAGAGGGTCATTCTGATCTTGAGTTATTACTATTTAAGCATGACGTCTCAAGAACCCGCTAAGGAATCGCCGTTTGGAAGTCAGTCGTCCTCTTCTCCAAGGTCCAATGTTGACACTCTGTCACCTGAACGGCTGAACCCGCACCTTCATATTATGTTCCTACGGATCCTGAGCTCGCTCAGCCACCTCTTTCGCCATTATTTGCTTCTGGTATTCAAAGTGTATCTCCACCACCTCCACCCAAGTCACGCAGCAAACCAACGTCTCCTACTCCTGCTGAGGACACTACACACCACAATAGAGAACTTGCAATATTAATTGCTGTTTCATCAACGGCATTGCTCACATTCCTTGTGGCATTGTTATGCTTCTTGTGCTGTTGTAAAGATGGATATGGAGACCGTAAGAATGATGAGAGGCCTCTTCTCAGCTTAAGCATGAATGACCTCTCTGTCGGTATAATCGTTATTTGATCTATCATTTCATTACCATGTGCTTTGTTATTGTAGACTATTAACATTTTCTGATATCTTTATATCAGGATCTTCATATAGTACTTCACATGGCTCTGGAAATTCTATCCTTAGCAACAGAAAGCTTGACGATGGGCAGCTAACAATAATATCTAACGGCGATGATAAGGTTCTATCTCAGACAGTCACTAGTCATAATGCATCTCTTCCTGTCAGCGCAGCAATCAGCCAGTTTTCGTCATGTGAAAATCTCAATGGTTCTGCTGATAAATTATCAGGAAACTCATCCAACTTATGTACCAATTTGATGACGAACTCTGCATCAAATCCTCCGCTGAAGCCTCCTCCAGGGAGGGCTCTGCTGTTCCGCTGCCTCCAACCAAAGCAAGTGCGCCTCCTCCACCTCCACCCGCGCCACCTTCCAAGTCAAAACCAGTAATTGCTGAACTTAAACCACCTGGGCCACCTCCACCACCACTACTTAAAACGTCCCAAGAGTGGTGCAGGGCCTTTAAGACCACCAATACGGAAACCAGGGGGGTTCTAGACCACCTCTTGGATTAAGCCACTCAGCAAATGCCGCCACTGGAAATAAAGTTTGACTTAGATGATGAAGCTGATAGTTCTAGAACTAAACTGAAGCCATTCTTCTGGGATAAGGTTCTTTGCCAGCCCCGATAGCACAATGGTTTGGAATCAAATCAAAGCAGGATCCTTTCAGTAAGTTGCATGAGTTTTGAACATTAGCTTTCACAATGAATGAGCTGCATCATTTTGAATTGTAATACATTACTTGATTTTGTGATTTAATAGCTGACCAAGCGTGAGTATAACATCAGATGATTCTGTGTTCAGGTTCAATGAGGAGGCCATAGAAACTCTCTTTGGCTATGTGCCACCTGATCAAAAGACCAAAAGTGATCGTACCAATGAATCTTCATCAAAGGTCCCATTCAGCTTATTGAACCTAAAAAAATCTCATAACATCTCGATTCTTCTAGAGGCATTGAACGTGACAACTGAGGAAGTGAAAGATGTACTTATGGAAGGTAACTTGCCTTCTTCTTTTTCTGCCAGTGTTCTTAAGGAGGATTTACTCTCGCAAAAAAATTTCAAATTATTTTGAAAGTTAACTATATTGTTCAAAGTTGAGAAGATTCTATAGTATCTTCTTTGTCGTTAAGACTTAACGCATATGCGGAGTTCCTGATCACATCTTTTCCTTTGTATCAATCAAGTTTTTCCGCTTGTCAGGAACTGAGATACCTATAGAACTCCTTCAAACTACTGTATGTTGAAGATGGCACCTACATCAGAAGAAGAACTGAAGCTCAGGTTATTCACTGGTGAAGTCTCCCAACTTGGACTGGCAGATCGTTTCTTGAAGTCGTCGTTAGTTGACATCCCGCTTGCTTTTAAAAGAATGGAAGCTTTACATTTTAGGGGTTCCTTCCAAGAGGAGGCCTCAATCATCAAAGAATCCTTTGCTACTTTGGAGGTAAGTATATTCAGTATGCCATTCACATTTTTAAAGTTTCATGAGGGTTCAAAATACTTCTCGGATGAAGAAATTTGAATTCTGTTTTTTTTTTCTCTTTAAATAAGGTTGCTTGCACACAGCTAAGGAATAGCAGGCTGTTTCTTAAACTTTTAGAAGCTGTCCTCAAAAAAGGAAATCGCATGAATGATGGAACATTCCGTGGAGGTGCCCAAGCATTCAAACTCGACACACTTTTGAAACTATCAGACGTGAAAGGAAAGTATGGGAAAACTACACTCTTGCATTTTGTTGTTCAGGAGATCATTCGATCTGAAGGAATCAGAGCAGCGGGTGTTAATAGGGAGAGTAGGACGTTGTCTGATGTTAGTTTTGATAGTAATGTGGAGGGCCCTGTAGATGAATAAGAAGATAACTACCGCGACACCGGACTTCAGGTTGTGTCTGGCTTGAGTGGGGAACTTCAAAGTGTGAAAAAGGCTGCATCTTTGGATGCTGAAAGCTACAGTTGCTAGGTTCGGACACTCACTGATTAAGGTTCGAGATTTTTTGAATGGGGACATGGCTAATTTAGAAGAGGACAGTGGGATCCAACGAAAGTTGAAGTCTTTTGTGCAAACTGCTGAACCAGATATTATGAGTTTACTGGAGGAAGAAAAACGAATAACGGGCTTGGTGAAGAGCACCGGAGATTACTTCCTTGGTAGCGCAGCCAAGGACGAAGGACTGCGGCTATTTTCTGTAGTTAGAGATTTCCTGATAATATTAGACAAGGTATGTAATGAGGTGAAAAAATCAACTACCACTTCCAGAGCTTCCCATTCATCGAAAAATTGAGGAGACAATAAAATTTGATTGAGCTTCCCATTCTCGGCCGAGAATGATTTCTTTTGAACAATAAAACTTGATTGTGTTTGACTTAAGCTCGCATGATGCATGTTAGATGCTATACGTGATGTTCCGTTATGCGTTTAATATAAATTCATATGAGTAATTATATCTTACTAGTGGGTGATCCGTCGTCCCGACGGGATGCGGCGGGAACATACTTTGTTAATTTTTTTCTATTGCTACTAAGAGCTTCATATACTCATATATACATTTCCTTCTTCAGCAGAGTATCTTATATGTTTTCAAATTCTGAATCTTAGTATCTTAAAGCCTAGAACAAAACATAATATTTAAAGCCAATAAAACTTTGTTAAACTTAAAATCTTAGTATCTAAGGTCCTTGGCTGATTGCCATAATCTTGCTAGTCCGAAATGACAAACTTTCGAGAACATTATATCCATCTATTGCACGTTATCAATGAAACAGTTGGGGAAATGACAGTCAACAATGGAAAAGATACTTGCCTTTCCAGAGAGCATATCAAGGATATTCTTCTTGAATTGGAGACGACTCATGGTTTTCAGAAGTATAACCATTCTTATGATAAGTGTCCATTTGCTTTATTGTCCAACCCTGCTGTCTCTCGAATTGTTCTCTTTCTGAGTGGAGCACCCTTACAGCATATGCCACCCCACTTGTCAATGGCCTCTCAAATGCAGTTCGGTTCGTGTACCTTGCAAAAGTTTTCTAAAGTTTCCAATTGGTCAGATGCAAGAACTCCGATCTCATAGTCAACTAAACAATCAAAATTTAATTATACATCTCCAACTTTTTTTAATAAATCCATTAGACAAAGTCACAAAACTACCAAAGGAACAAACAAAAGGAAACTACCTGATCAACAGCTGAAGGGTTGTTTCCATGGTGAAATGTGGAGATCAGAATGGACATAGCTTGAATATGGTTCATACTAACATTAAATTGATCTTGCAACATCCTAGCTCTCTCATCACACATGTTGGCAAGTGTTTCCTTTCGCTT
>JAWWMW010105684.1:0-10606 GCA_035048345.1 Echeveria elegans
CGGCACTTGGAGCTTGGCTGGAGCAAATGCAGCTGGACGAGCTCATGGGCGCATCAAAATAGAAAGAATTCTTTAGTTCTGATTTGAGGGCAAGGGGGCTGGAGTAGATAACAATTTCTTTCATTGGGTTTGATTGGCAATTGGCATCGGAATTTAACCGTGAGTAACAACAAAGGATTTGAGCATTACCAGAGAAGAAGTATTCCTGGTAAAACAATTATCAGCATTTTACTATTTCATTATTATATGACAATAGGGCGGAGAGTAGAAAGGATTTGACTGGGAAAACCCTCTGGGCCATTTTCAAAATGTCCGTCTCAGATTTGGTGGTTTGGTCCCCGATTTGGTGGTTTGGTCCCCGGATACTTAATATTTTGGCCGCCCAAATTCTTGACATTCTGTACTGGCATCGCCTTGTGGCTTGTAAATCTTTTGTTGCTCGGCAAATTTGTTTAAATGATTGCTGCATGTTGTTTACTAGTAAGTGGAGCAACTCTAAAACCTTTGTGCATATAACAATCAGATGTGAACGAGGCAGAGAGTAGGTATTGCTCCTTTATTGGTACTAATAAAAATGTTGTTCGAGGCTGAGCTATTGATCTTTGATTTGCTGCTGAAGAAGACATATTTATGCTTTGGTGCTGACTGCTGTACTTGCAGGTGCATATGAGTAGTGTCGCTAGGAATGGCTTGTTCTTAGTGAGAATGAAACGAGAGAAAGAAAGTGATATTATTTTATGAATAGAATGTTTCATCGCGTGAATTTTATGCAGTTCTCTTTTGTTCTTTCCCTTCCATTTCGAACAGTTCTCTTTTCTATTTTCTCACATAAAACGTTTTTTCATATTTTATATTTTACTCATTTATTTTTATTTTATTTTATCTCTCACATTCTTATTATTTTTTAAAAATGTATTTCAACTCAAACAAGAAAAACAAATCAGAACGGAGAAAGAAGAATTAGAGGACTGTGATGTAATTTTGTCTGATTCCAAACCATGTGACCTTGGGTGAATTTTTATTGTGACCCTTGATCATTTGCACTTCAGTGTATATAATACAAATTTATCAAGCAAATAGTCACGATTATATAGACTTATCGACTTGGTGGAAGCTCCTCCACTCGACTAGGCGGCTTGACAACCTTCGGCATAACAAACGAGCCCTTAAAATTGCAAACGATTACAATTATATGGTTTAAGGGTTCGGCATAGAGGGGCAAAAGAGACATTACAACTGTATAACCTGACTCTTAGATCTGCTGATTTCCGAAACCATACAACAACAACATCGACCTCTGCCATCCGCGTTTCAATTCCATCCGACGACGACAAACGAGACGAATTCAATGGCGACGTACTCGCCCAATCTCGAATGCCGCATGTACGAATCAAGGTACCCAGAGGTGGACATGGCAGTGATGATTCAAGTCAACAACATCGCCGACATGGGAGCATACGTTTCCTTACTGGAGTACAACAACATCGAAGGCATGATTCCCCTTTCCGAGCTCTCGCGTCGTCGTATTCGTAGTGTTTCTAGTTTGATTAAGGTTGGAAGGATCGAGCCTGTTATGGTGCTTAGGGTTGATAAGGATAAGGGTTATATAGATCTTAGTAAGAGGAGAGTTTCTGAAGAGGATATTCAAGCTTGTGAGGAGAGGTATAATAAGAGTAAGCTTGTTCATTCAATTATGCGACATGTCGCTGAGACCTTGCAGATTGATTTGGAGGTATCATTTTGCCCCTTTTCTATAATTTCTTTACGTGTTCTTTTATTCTAAGTTGAATTGAGCCGAAACGAAAATGGACTGTGAAACTTATGATTGATGCTTGTTTTAATGATGGTAGAATTTTGATGTTAACTGTTGTTGAGTAAAAATTAGAGCTTAGAGGTCACGAGAACATACTCTTAACTTAGATTCACTTTAACGCATCTATTTCTTTCTTAAAATGTAGTTAATAAAAGACTTTTACTTCAGAAATAAAAAAAGGATCAGATACATGAATTGAATTGAATATTGGACTGAATATCTGAATCTAATTATCGACCCAAACTGAGAGATGGATGGTGGCTTTGTCCTCGGTGATATGTCGCGAGCATATCTCTTGGTTCCCATTAGTTTGATTCTCTTGTTAGTGATTCTACTGGCAGTTTAGATATTTTATCATTGATATTATAAATTAGAACCGGATCCTGGTTTAATTGATTTTTTTGAAGTTTCCTAGACATCTTCTTGCTGTGTCAGAAACTTGTTTAGGTGCTCTGAATTGTTGCTGGTATCTGCTTTCACCCTATACATTGAATTTTTTTTACTTTCATCGTATATCATATGTCAAATATACCTCTACTGAAATTATGATATTGTTAGGAGTTGTATATCAATATCGGATGGCCTCTGTATCGCAAGTACGGTCATGCTTTTGAGGTAGGGTTTTATGCATATTTAGTTCAAAGCTTCTCCTTTCCTTTTTTCAGTGTATTGGTTGCTGAAGTGATCATGGTTTATTTTTTTGTTTGGGTAGGCATTCAAGTTGATTGTTGCAGATCCGGATACTATTCTTGATTCTCTGACCCGTGAGGTCAAAGAGATTGGACCAGATGGACAAGAGGTATGTTTTAGCTGGTGAATTTCTCACTCGCATGTGTTCTTGTTCCTATTAAATTACATTTGAAGCCAAAAGTAGCTGAAAACTCGACTCTTTAACAAACTTTCAGTATGTTGACACTTCCAAGCAAAAGGTGGATATTAAGTGTGGTCTAATATTTTTCATAGAGATTTGAGGAGTTGAAATTGTTTTATATAACTTTTTGGCAGTAGTAGTTCTTATGTTTATGGTCACATGGATATTAAGTGTGGTCTCATGTTTGATTTTGGCTACAAAGTTTAAATTCGGAACTAATGGTTTGCTAAAGCTTCATCACTCCAGGTAACAAAGGTAGTCCCGGCTTTGACTGAGGAAGTGAAAGATGCTTTGATCAAAAACATCAGGAGGAGAATGACCCCTCAGCCTCTGAAAATCAGGGCCGACATAGAAATGAAGTGTTTTCAGTTTGATGGCGTTCTTCACATTAAAGTACGAATATTTGTAACCTTGAGTCTAGCTATCCAAATACCTGCTGCCATGCTTTCTCAGTATATGTGTTGCCGTTGACACGATCAGATAACCCATGGTTTTTACAGGAAGCAATGAGGAAGGCTGAAGCTGCTGGGAATGCAGATTGTCCAGTGAAAATCAAGCTGGTGGCGCCTCCACTATATGTTCTCACCACTCAGACTCTTGACAAGGTACAATACGGCAATTGGTTTTCTGAATTTGACGGAACATAACAATGGAAAATTACTCAATTTGCAGTTACATCGCTGTCGGTGCAGCCGCGCAGCTCTTTATTGCTATAGTGCTGAGCAAATATGTCGGACTTTTGTTTAGTGCTATACAGAATAAACTTGTAATTAGGTGTTTGCAATTGAAGTAGCCCATAATCGATCCATCTTTAAGCTGTTCATAGTAGCATCTGTTGAGTGACTTTCCATCTTCACAAGTTTGTTTCAAATGCTATAGTTGATGTAAATAGTTTCATGTTGTGAAACGATATAGGACTGCCAACTGACTTCTTTCTGATGTCGTTCCCAGGAACAAGGGATATCAGTCCTTGGTAAGGCAATCATTGCTTGCACTGAAGAAATTGAGCAGCACAAGGGCAAACTTGTTGTCAAGGAAGCACCCAGAGCTGTGAGTTTTATTTTATATCCGTCACTTGGGCACTATTTTTTGTTTGCCATATCAGGACGCCGCGAATGTGATGTGAACCTGGATAAGGTGCTACTTGTCTAATACGATAAATAACATATTTTAGGTGAGTGAACGGGATGACAAGCTTCTCGCTGATCACATGGCTAAGCTTCGTCAAGCTAACGAGGAGATTAGCGGTGATGAAGATAGTGAAGAGGAAGAAGACAATGGAATGGGAGATATTGATGTGGAGAACACCGCAACAAATGCAGAGTAGAGCAGAAGATGACTTTCCCGATGATGTTTCAAAACTTATATTGTCTTGTTGTTTCTTTGCTATTTGTACTACTGTACTCAGAGTTTTGCTGGAGAGGTTTAAAAACTTTTTCATTGTTTTGGAGTTGAGATTCAGCGGCCCATTTTTGCCCTCAGTTTTATGTTTATTAATTGAGCGCGCTCTAGGGGAAGAAAGGTCAAATAAAACATTTACACTCAATTTGCACTACATTTTTTTTGAAAATGTAAAACACACATTCATCTCTAGTAGCATAAAATAGTGGAATGACATATGCATATACTAGTGAATAAATCAAATATGTTCCATTCCACCACATGTGTTGTCGGTAATCTTCATCGTCATTATGCAACAATGCTCGTCATTGCTATTATTAGTTAACAAATGGAGATGAAGCAAGGCTTTCCTCTTTGGAGCGCCTGTCCCTGGCCCCGGGTCCTCATTTACCCCCCCAGGCCCCAACCAGTCCTTGTCTCGCGAAAGCAAGACACACCTCCAAAGGCGAAGCCGAAAATCACAAAATCAGATGAGTATTTAGTATTGGAACAAATTTTATAATTATGGAAAAAGCTTAAAATCCAAATATGAAAAATAATGGGTTTTTTTTAGTAAAGCATCCGGAAGAGAAACCTCTTAAAATAAGAGGAATATTGATGAAGATCAGAGTTTGAACCCCGAACTAAGGGATCCATGAAAAAAACCTACCACCACTCTATTGTCATAAAGCTTTGATTATTTGAATCGTAATTTTTATAGCATTTTAATGGGTAAAAGAAAGACCGTTCATATAATGAAAGTTTCTTAACAAAATTCTAAAATTTTAAAACTCACTTCCATTCACTAATTTTGATAGTTCTAAACAAAATTTGCAAAGTAATACTCCATATGATTCATATTAGATCTCCTATTCCATTTTGCACGCATATCAAGAAAATTCACACATTTATGCCCTCAAATATATTTTATAATTAATTAACCTTCACCAAACATATTTATTTCATTCAATAAATGTATGAGAAATAAAGTAAACTTCATCAAACCTATTTCTCAATAAGACATATAATTTGCAATTTTTCAAAAACAATTTATCAGCAAAGAGTAGTGACCTAACGCCATCTATTGATCTTCTATTGAACTCCAGCACTCCTGAATACATTCATAACTTATGTCCATGAGTGTCCGATCGTTTACCATTAAAAAGAATAATTTAAAATATTGTAACCAAATTATGGAACGAGAGAGTGGTTCACTCCCTTTTTGATATTTTTCCTAAAATAATTGATAATAATAAGATACATAAATAAAAAGCGGCGGTCACATTAGTGTGGGAGCAAATCTTGACGAGACAACGGATTGAGTTGAAAGCTGATAGCGACAGTAGAGAGAGGGAGTGGGGCCCACTTGAAAAATATGAGACTAGGTGGTTCAATTCTCTCAAGTCCGATCTCATCTTCGCCTGTAAATCTCATCTCGTAATCGTACACTTCTTCGCTCCTCTATTCCATTACTCTCACCAGTACATTTTTATTATATAATTAGAGGAAGCATCCGTCCGACGGTGATGCGATAGGAATAGGCATTTATTGCCTCGCTTTCGAAATCTTTTGTAAATTCGGTGTTTCGATTCGAATGTCTCCATTCGATTCCCACAAACTTTTCAACGTTTTTGCTTCACTTTTCATCATCAACGATGCTCTGTTTTGTGAAAGTCTGGAAAGAGAGGAATGCATTTTAGCAACGAATGAGACGGTTTTAGCAACGACAGGTGCGTCGCAAAATGAATGAGTTTTACTGACGGCCGTTAAATTTTGTAGCTGAATGGGTGATGGATGGAAAAGAGGTCATAAGGTTTTAGCGACGACTCTTAAGGTTTCGTCGCTCAATGGATGATGGGCGGAAAGGAGGTCATAAGGTTTTTAGCGACGACTGTTAAAATTTCGTTGCTTAATAGATAGGTTATATGATTTTAGCACGACTGTTAAAGTTTCGTACTGAATGGGGAGTTCATAAAGTTTTAGCGACGATTGTTAAAGTTTCGTTGCTCAAAAGGAGGTCATAAGGTTTTAGCGACAAAAAAAATTGTTGTTGAATGTGTGGTTAGGACATATATTCTATTATATATATAGATTTACAATTTATAGTTCTACCCCAATAAAATAAAAATGGACTTATCTCCCATTTTATTAACTATTTATGAAATATATATTTATATACATATAGGGAGTTGTTCCTTTGGATCTCTTATTGTTCTTTGTTCACGGAATCCCCAACATTCATCTTCCTCCTCACCTTCTTTTTGCAGGAAATATAAACATTTTATAGTATATCTAGTTAATATTAAGTACATAATTATATTTTTAAAGCACATGTATTCTTCAAACGATAACTCCACCAAGCGGGAAGCACTATGAATGGGAAGAATGGAAGACATCAACGACAACTCTAGCACGCGCTAGGCACGGGAAGAGTGGAACACCTCTACGCCCAGAGACGAGGTGAATGAAATATCTCCTAGAAGAAGAGTAAATTTTTTTTCAATATAAATTAGAATTCAAAGCTCTGACCTTGAAGAGTCTTTTTAACGAACTTATCTCATCATTCCTTGTTACATTCAATTTTTATGGTTGTTTTTGATGACTTGTTAATTGTTATACAAATGCCAGCCAATAAACTCTTGCTAATGTAACACGCATTAGGAATCATTCTTACATGATTAATGTTCATTATAGTCCTTTTAGAGCAAGTGCGCCAATAGACAATGAGTTGGACCTTTTCTTACCCCGATCGAAAGTCAAATTCATTGTCCATAATTTGCAAAATGCACCAGTATGAACCATCCACTATTTATAAATAATATTAATATTACTAATTAATTATTAAAAGTTATTATTAACTTAATTTAATAGATAAATTTATTATTTTTATATGTACAAAATTTTATTTTTTGCTCAATGAGCTATATTTTGGAAATCAAATATATATAATTTTATCATTATCCTTTATAAACATAAATATATTTTAATTTTATCTAGAGTAAATTGCGCAAAACCACCCTTATAAAGTACTCGTTTTCACAAAACCACCTGTATAACAAAAGTTTTCACTTAACCACCTGTATAAAATTTTAAGTTTTCACTTAACCACATTTGTAAATAGAAAATTTTAAAAACATTCAAAAAAATCAAAAATGTAAAATAAATATACATAGTATAATTTAACATTGTTTTACTTTGGTTCATTTTGATATTTTAGTTTTTAATTTTATAAAAATAATAAAGTTTCCTATAAAGTTTGCTTTAAAAAAAACTAAAACTTTGTTTTAGTATAATTAAAACCATTTTAAAATTAATATAATTTATTTCTAATATGGTATAATTTTTTGTGTTTTTAAATAATTTTTTTTGTATTTTTTTAAAATTCTACAAAATTTTGATAGTTACAAAGGTGGTTGAGTGAAAACATAAAATTTTATAGAGGTGGTTAAGTGAAAACTTTTTTTATAATGGTGGTTTTGTGAAAACAAATGCTTTATAAGGGTGGTTTTGCGCAATTTACTCTATTCTCTACGTATAATAAAACTAGAGGTGAGCCCCTCGTTCCGACGGGAACACGACATGAACATGCGATTTTATTTATATCTTTATTCGATTCTTCATATTTTTCGATCTTAAGATATTTTATTCTGATGTCTTCATTCGATTCCCTTAAATTTCTCAATGTATTTCACACAATTTTAAAATTTTAATTTGTAAATGTGAATTTTTTAATTTGTAAATAAGAATTTTTTTTTAATTTTTAATTTATATTTTTTTTTTATTCTCTAACTATTTTAGCAATGAAATTAGAGTTTTTAGCAACAAAAATTTTCGTCGCTATAAGTGTGTTGAGGATGATATTCTATTATTAGGGTAGATTAGTTTTTGTACTCACCTTCAACACTTATGTAATTCGAAAAATGCTCATGCACTTTATTATATATTATGTCATAAACCCCATATTCGACGTGTATTTGAACAACTATTAACCATAATTACGCTGAAAGATTCCACATTCGGAAACACAGATGAGCGTATTTGACCACATTTTATCGATTATCATATATTCTTTCAATTGATGTAAGAAATGCGATGATTAGCATGTTTCATCTCCATTTTTGCCAGAACGATAGACGGCGCTAATTATTAGATAAATAACATTGAAATGATGTTGTTAGCATTGTTGAAAATCTCACCTATTTAAAATTTATATTTTTTATATTAACGATTTTTTATAAAATTTTATCACGTAATTTTTGGTTTAATAGAATTATGGTTCTAAACAACTTTGATGGATCTTAGGGTTCGATGGATGGTTGAGATTAAATGATATGTAAAAGATTCGTCTCTCTGACTATAATTAAAATATGAGATCCTATAATTTATCTCACGAAAATAAACACCCACACGCTAAAGAAGAGAGTAAAGATTTATGATCTAAAGTTTGCAATTAGTATGTTTATAATTAATTTACGATCAAGATCTTAAATTTGTAAGCACGTCACTCTTTGTTGAGTTTACAAATTATAGAATGGTCTAACAAGCATTTCCTTCCATCCCTTATCTCTTTTTATTTTTCTTTTCTTTTTGGAAATATTCCATCCCTTTCAAGGACCATATATTTTAAAATTCTTTTATTTTAAATACAATTAATTTAAAGAAGTAACAAAAACATTATGATAATCTTCATTGTATTCACACATTATAATACACCATAAGCTACCGAGAAGTACACTAACAAACTCTTATTTATTCATACAACCAACTTTCCAAACTCCTTTCGTCTACTCCACTCAAATGACGCCGGTTCGAGTTGTTTCAGTCCCGCTCTTGACCTCCGTTTCGGTGCACTTGCACGGATTGCAACTGCAGTGATCTCCACAAGGGCAACCCTTTGCATGGAGAAAGGCCGAGGCTCCACCACCTGGAGGGGCCTTACTTGTCTCGCACTTGCATGAGTTTCCACCGGGGCAAGGAACCGGACATCCGCAGCCCTCGTTACATCCAGCCTTCTTCGACATGTCCGACATTTTTTTACTAGTGAAACCTTTGCCTGAATCTTGTTGTGTGAATGTGTTATATTTGAATGTAAATGATCGGTTAGATTTGTCATGTACTGACGTGGATGCGCACGTGGCGTAATGACGTTACACGTGTCGGCGTCTCGTGGCTCGTTAGATCATGTGTGCATGAGATATGATATTGGGCTTCATCGGCCCACTAAAAATTGGGTCTCGATTGGGCTTTATGTTTAGGGGTTGAGACGTTGAGTGGTGAGGGTGGCCTAGGAAAAGTCAACGTCTCGGAAGTTGGGGGACCTGGGGTGGTGGCTGTTGACTTGTACGGAGTATTTATGAGGCTAATACTTTTCTTTTCATGATTTATCCATTTACTCTCTTTTTTTTTAATTCCAAAAATTCAGATCATGAATTTTAAAATTCCAGTGCTTGCTCAATTAGAAAAATGAAAAGTATCTTCATAAAATGGGAGCCAAAATTATTGAACCAGATCACCTAAAAAACCATCAAATAATAAAATTCCAATAGTTATTTCAATAATATTTTACTAGTCGGAGGAATATCAGATCGGCTGATCTGGACCGTAGCGGTGAGATGTTTGAGGACGGTTGTGTAGCCCCTGATATCTCTCTATCTTGAGACAAAAATTATCATTTGTCTCATATAAGGTTTCGACAGATACATTTTTATTACAGAATAACTAAATGATCTGTTTATTTTCATTTTTAAAAAATTCATAGTTATTTCAGCTCGATTACCCATTTTTTATGTCATCATTCCTGATTTGCAATAACATTTCATGCTTTTCGGGAATAATCAAGCATATCTCGACTGTTTGCATCTCATTTTCATTCATAAAAATCAAGTTTTTACTGTAATTATTAAGAAAAAATTTCTAAACATGGTCCATTCTCGAGACTTGCCCTCCCCGACACAAAACCATGTTTCCAATCCCAATCACCAAACTCACCGTCACAAATTAATTTATCATAAAAAAAATAAATTAGTTTTAAACACCCTTTATTTCTTAAATTTAGACATTAACACCTCTTAATTAAATATTTGGATTTAAACACCTCTTATTCGTCATTTTTTTAAAAGTTGTCACCTCTAACCAAATGTCTACTTTAAAAAACCTTTAAGAATATCAAAATAAATTCAAAATTCAAAACTTTGTAAAATCGATAAGCGAAATGCAATCCTTTAGTAACACTTTTGATAAAAAAATGCATTAAGAATATTTTTGTATAAATTTAATTTTATATTTTAAATATTTACTTAAATGTAGCACAAACTTTTATAAAAAATATAAACAAAATTGTCAATAGTTTGTCATTATAATTATGCACCTCTCTGTATTTTTATGAATTTTTTAAATTTTGCTTATTTTTTTTATTATAATTTTCCAATGAATGAGAATCAAAGGTATACACAAGGTATACAACATGGGAACGCAGCCCGGAATCAAGATCAATGTATAGTACTAACAAATTGAAAAGCGACCATCGATCAAAATCGCTTTCA